>KZ808599.1:75707-89994 GCA_000696205.2 Oncopeltus fasciatus | reverse complement strand
TATACTCTATTGATTATATATGTATACAATTTACATATATAATTGTTTTATAATATTTATTTTTTTTAATCTCTAACTTTGCCTTGAGTATTGATAAATTTGCAAAATCTGCATGCAAAAAATATTAGTGAGATAGTGCAATTATTTTTGAGGAAATTTATTCGGTACTAATCCGTGGAAATATGGGGCCGGGTAACATTGACAAATTAAAAGATCATTTTATTGATGAGACAATATTGTTAAAGATTACAGAATGACCCTTTATAGAGTGGAGAACATGTATTTGATTGATATCATTAATTGTCTTTTTTTATTATTAAATTTTAGTTTAATTGATAGCTTGTATTAAAAATAGAACATACTTTTTCATAATTGAATTTTGGAAGGAAAATTAATTTCAGTTTCATGTATATAATGTCTGTGTGAAAGAAAGAGAGAGAGAGTGAGAGAGAGAGAGAGAGTGAGAGAGAGAGAGAACTCGTGAATGCCATTGTCGCACGAGAAGAGTCGCGGTGAAAAGTTTTAAGACAGCCTGTATTTTGGTGAATTTCGCAAATATTTGTAATTGAAGTTTGAAATTCCCTCGAGTAAGCAGTAGTGCAGATTCTCCAAGGGTGTTTCACAACGTCTGCGGCAAGGAGAAACTCCTCGGTGAAATGCTCGCGAAAGGTGAATTTCCTAGACGCGAAGTGCTGTTAGAGTTAGTTCAATTGAGTAATCATTTCACACGTACAACTTTGGTTGGGCAGTGGGACTGCTGGTTGTGAGATACATAAAATAATGTTAAAATACCCATTCTTCAGGAGCCATGTAAGCTTAGCGCATTTATCTTGCGTAATGCTAATATGTGGAAATACATTACTAATTTTACTGCAATAGGGAATCGCCCAACTATCTGTGTTGTTCTGAGAGATTTTTTTAATAAAATGGCATAAAAAGTTTCACTTTTCACTGTAATAAGGAATAAATTTCAAAATTTTTGCAACTTGAATCATCCCCTGTCCTTTCAGTTATTCAAATTTTTCTCTAGTTTTTGTTTCAAAAATTGCTGATTAGGTTGCTCACAAATAAATATTTGATTTTGCCTGGTAATATTTTTTTCTCTTCGTCTTAAGCTATATTTTTTTTTTTGAAGAGTTGTACAGGTAAATGCGCTACAGAAGAGAGGCAAAGTTATGTTGAGGTGAAAGACCCCAGCACGTGAGTCGGACAGAGATCCCAATGTGTGATGGTGGACCCACATCGCCCGCACCCGATAGTGCTCGGATGCAGGTGGCTCTACCTCTGTTCCAAGTCCTCCCTCGCTGAGAGAGAGAGAAAGACAGACAATCGTAAATTGAAAAAATATAATGTTCACGTCAGCAGCCTCGAAAGATCGAAGAATTTAAACAAATTTGGGACGTATAGCACCATCTTCAATTCTACAGTGTGAATGTTGTACCCTCAACAAAAATACCAGAGCATATACTTTGTCTGAACATTGGTTGTTCAACTCTTCTTTTCTTATGATTTAAGGGCCCAATTTGAAAGGTTCATAAAGCGATTTAAACTAAATGACGATAGCTGGCAACTTTCTGAATTTTAGTATAATCCGTTCCTTAGTTTTGAAGTAAGAGCGTGGGAAAACAAATGGACCACATCAGCTCACGTTATTATGAAACATGTTTTTAATAACTAAAATTTTATTGAAAGTGCCAACTCTACCTTAGTTAGCTGGAAAAGTATAGTTTTTAATTGGGATATTTTTTCAAAATAAATTAGTTGCAATGTTTTGCTAATATCTGTGAATGTTTTTCTTGAAACTCTGAAAGATTCATATGGTTATTTATTGGGTTCTTGCAATAAATCTCTCTTNTTACAATAATCTCAGGAACATTCATAGCTATTTCACTAGAAAAAGAAACAACAAGGATAAGAAACATATTATGATGTGTAATTATGTTTGAATATTGAAAATTTTCATGTATTAAACTGTACAATCTTCCATTGCAAACCTAAGTGCTGTAGAGTCACAATTATTTTATAAATAGGCATTTTGGATTATTTTAAAATATTTAAAACTTACTAATTAATATTGAATTTTACAATCTTCCATTGCAAACCTAAGTGCTGTAGAGTCACAATTATTTTATAAATAGGCATTTTGGATTATTATAAAATATTTAAAACTTACTTTATTAAATGGGGAAAAAATCAGGTGACCAATAAGGTGAGCGTATCACAAGCCTTTCATGGCTTGTTGCGGGACTGGTATTTTTTTTAAATATTAACTATAAAAATATGGACCAAAATTAATATACAATAAAGCTAAAATGCTTATGATAATTTAATTTTAAGGTAAACTCCCAATCTTAACAAATTAATTTTACTACTTTTTGAACTTATATTTGAATAATTATTTTAGTGTGGCGAATGGATTAGAGATGTCTTATGGTCTTTAGAGATGGAATTGCTTCTTTAACAAGGATCACTGTTAAATCACTACTACTTAGTTCGACCAATTTCGCTCATTAACCGGTAAGGTTTTAAAATAATAACTTTAATGGTGTTTTTCAAGTTTGATTTCGATTTAATGCAAATTAGTTCTGAGTTAACATTAAACATATCTAATCCTTTCAAACCCCACATTAAAAGTAGAAAAGTAAGTTTGTTCTTATTTAATCCGTGGGATATCATATTTTTTTAAGTGTTAAATAAAAGCCAAGTTGTCATTTCTTTAGAGTATTTATTTAAACTTAAGCACTGTCGATTTTATAAGGTCCTCTTCAGAAGCACTGAAAATGAGAAATAACCTCCAAGATCTTCGGGTCGACGTTCATTGAATACTGTATAAGCCCTTAGCCCATGGAGGTCATTTCTCATTTTAAGTGGTTCTGAAGATGGCCTTATGAGCTTGAAAGTGCTCAAGTTTAAATAATTAAACTTTGTGAAAGACAACTTGGACTTTATTTAACCCTTAATTGTGTGCACACAGAACTTCTACAAATATAAGAATATTTGAATCTTATTTTGTCTTTACTGTTATTTCAAATTCTTAACATCGTACATCTAATAACTATTTATAAATTAAAGCTGTATTATATTTCAAAATGAATGAGAAACTTTACAAGGAGTTATACTTAATATTCTTCAGTTTATTCTTGACTGGTTGTCACAGTTAAGAAAATCATTAATTAAGACAATAATTATTATTAAAAAATACGAATTATCTATTGAGAAGTAAGAACTGTTATACTAAAATATTAAACAAAATATCTTTATTCCTCTTGCACGGAATTCTCCTCTCAATTTTGAAAATTGTTAATGTTGCGCAGAATTATCATTATTTTATGTTTTTACTCTATTGAAGTATTCTCCCCCCTCTGCTAATCTTAAATACAAAATTTAAATTAAAAAGGACAAATAAAGTGGAGAATAAAATCTGAATTTTCTGTTATGCCTACTCTAAAATATCCTTCTCCTGCACCAAACATACACAAAACTATACAGCTATCTTTTATAAGAAAATGTTTTAAGGATTTGCTTATTTACAAATTGTTTAATTTTTCAATTTCAATTTGCCCGTTTAACGGTGAGATCAGTAAAGAGTTCACAAACGTAATGATGTACCCAAACAAACAGAATTGGGGATGATCTATTTGATTAAAGTCTGAAAAATATTCAGAGTAATTTAAATTTAAATTCCATTTATAATAATTCACTCTTTGCTCAGGACAAAAGTGAAATATAATTTTTTCCATAACACTTTCATGCTACAATAATGATACAAATAATCGATACTTGTAATTCAAATACCTTCTTTCTTTTATTTATTTCCCCCCAAATCAACTTAGGGTGGGGAAGGGGTTGAAATCCCAACCCTTTCTCACAACCATTCGACTCGAGATAAAAGTTGGCCCTCTCTCTGGCCTGTACTCCCCACTGGAAATCCGGGTCGGCCCCACCCCCACACTTTCCCCGAGACTGGCACTGGCAACCTTCACCCTGTTTTGTCGGTCTCACTGGGTAGAATGCTGCTCATATAGCAGCCACACTCTCCCTCACAACCTCAGCCCCTAACGCTGTATGATTTTGGCCAAATTGATAAAAAAAAAAATAAATAAAAAAAATATTAGATTTCTAATATTTGATTAAATACAGACATAGATAAAATTAATGTTATCTAAAAATCGGAAAAGGATAATAAAAATAGAAGAAATGCCGCTAAGGCTGGCTCTAGGTTAACTGGGAGAGGAGAGGTGGGTTGTGACGCTAAACCCTTCTACTTCATTCTTAAATATCTTCCTCCATTTCCGAAAATGTTATAGAATACTAAATTAAATTCTGCACTTATTCTGTTCCATACATTTTTCATAAAATTAATTATAAAGATGTTATTAAGAATTGTTCAATTCAGTATTTCTCTATATTACCTCCGATTGATTTCTCTTTTTCCGATTGTACCTGCAAGACACCAAAAAATGAAAGTTATTAAAATGTTATATGTATAGATATATATATGCTGACAAAAATGGAAAACGAAAGGTTGGCATTGGGCAGAACAGGGCTTAACAACTGCATTGTAAAGTGAGCGTAAAAAATGTTCTTTTTTTTGTTTTGTTTTTTTGTATAGTAGGGTGTGATGTTTAGTTAAGAAAAATGACAAAGTTTATCGGAACTTTACTATCTACAAGCCTCAATTAGTTGTTTATATTGCATTCTATTATTATACATTTACATATATAATAACTGATCAATCTTGAATTAAATGTTTTTCAAAAAAACATTAAAAATATATTCTTTTAATCATATTCATTAAATTCATTAATCATATTTCCTCTGTATCCCTATGTAGCCCTACAATAATTTACCAAACTATGTTAGTTTTTCCTCTGAGAATTTCTAATGTATTCACTGAAATTTATTTCTGTACTTTTAAGTCATGTAATACTTTTTTTTTTTTTTTTTTTTTTTTTTTTTTTTTTTTTTTTTACAAAACGGGACAAACAACGAGATAGTGGAAAATATCTTTTCTTGAATTTAAGTTACATTGAGATCACTTATATACTCTTTCCGAAAATTTCCCGCTCCTAATAACTGCTTATTAAATTTTCATGCAAATAATTATTCAGGTGCTTTTACATTCAAGTATCGCTAGGTTATTTAGCTAAATCGCTGTACATATTTCGCATATCCTTTCTATGGGCTCTTGGCAATTATCAAGTAATTTTTTTAGTGCCGGTTACTTTTCAGGATTAAAAGTCTGACCATTGGCATCTTAAAGGCTAAAACCTATTTGGATAAAATGCATTTGAAATGGTACTTGAAGAAGATTCTCCTTGAGAGAGTTACTGCAGTGAGAATAAGATCTCTTAGTGTTATAAGTGACGGAACAAATGACGGCAGTTAAGTACGCAATAGAAAGTTATAGCTGTTCGATAACTGGCAATTACCCCAGCGGCAATAAACATTTCCTTTGTTCCCTCAAACGTTCGGAAGAAATGGATTTATATATACATATATATATACATTCGGCAAATACATAAAGTCATATTTCGATCAAAACAATTTCCATTTAACTTTCGACAAAGTTATGAAAGTGAATTTTCTAGTCTAAGGCCAGTCTTACGTAATCGTTTAGGACGAATGTAGTCGGAATAGTCCTTTTGTCAGTGAATTATTGATCTTGCAAGAAATCACAGATCCTGCTTTGCCACTGTTTGGAAAGTACAACACTTCCATCTCCACACAAAGTGAAAGCCGTAAAGTAATTCTACAATTCCTCTTTTATCTGTTAGTTTAATAAGATTTTTTTGCAGTTGGTGATCATCATGAATCATTAATAGGATGCAAATCTTATTGGATCAATATTTTCAATAAAGAATTACAAGTAAACTGTACAAATTTAAAAAAAAAACTTTATTATTAATTACTTTCTACAAGTTCCTTTTTTTGTATCTAGTAATGTGCTGCTTAATATTCACAGTGTAATATAATTATGGCAGTGGTTTTCTAAATCCCCATTGATGTAGTTATTTGATTGACTGAATATCTCTAGAATGAATAGTTTCAACCACGAAGGGATTCAATCTAGCGTTGTCCAACTCTTACCCAAGAGGGTTCTCTCCCAGATCATAAGACTTTAAAGGAGTCTCATTTGTAATCTTTCTAATAAAAAAAATAGTTCCATTTAACTTGATCAAATTTACAAAAATGCTTGGTATGGGTGAAACAAGAAATTGTATTGTCAATTTAAAGTTAATTTTCTTAACAAAAATAAGCTATTTTAAGGGACCTGAATATAAAACTTTAAACTCTCTCAGTATTAGATAATTATACATATCAAAAACCTTGGATGCATTCAAAAACTAAAAGTTTAAATTTTTTGTAAATTATAGCAATAAAAAGGTCTCCCTAAGATTTTGTTTTCAGTAAACGTGTATTAAGGTTGGGGAAAATAACAGTAATTATTTAAATAACAACAATCTTGCTGAATAATATAAAATTTGTATATTTGAAATATATTAAATGATGTCGACTTTCAAAGTCTTCATATTTTGAATCAGTTTATGTTAAAAAAATCTAAATGTCCATGAAAATAGACAGGCTTCTGATTTCGACAAGCCAGTCCAATGGTTACAAATGATTAGGAAAATTAAGAACAGTTCCGTTCTGCGAGCCATTCTTGCACAAAGAGTCCTTATACCACTTGGACATATCAATACAGGGAAAAAAGCCTGCACAGTGGTATGGATGTTTAGAATTGNAGAAGCTTGTCCTGAGCCATGGGTGTTTAAAATAGGGTGGCAACCTGTAGATAGCACCTCCCTCCAATGACCCTAAGTGGTTGCAAGGGAGGCTAACACAGAAAAAAAAAAAAATAAATAAATAAAAAAATAAAATGACAATTCACAAAGTTTTGGCTAATGATCTAATCTAAATATCTGCTACTGATTGAAATCTTTGGAGATTCAAAGCATTGAAAAATGTGTTTGGGATATTGAAAGAAGCAATTCTTGATTGATGATGCAACTGTAATTTAGTTATATCCTAAATGTTATTTTTTAAATTATAATTCACTATAGTTATATAATGTTTCTAAGACGGCTATATATTTCTAAAAAGAGAAAATAAGTTATTTTTAAATTTATTTTCGAACGTCATCAAATAACTGTATTAATTGCTGTTCGGGAAAAGAGGTAGAGGGGAGGGTTATGGGAACGACAAATTACTATTATTATATTATTTGTAGAAACAAATATAATCCCCCTTTTTATTACAGCTTAGGTGAAATCATAGGCGGCTTTTTTATGGGGTATAAAAACAAATGTTTTCTTGTTAAATCTATTTTATTATTTATCTCTGTTAGTTTTAAAGTCAGAAATATAATTTCTGTAGGATGACATTTTCACATGTACATGTTCTGGTATATTTTGCATAAATAAATAAGAACGAGGAGGCTAAAGAATGTAATAAGGGAGTTGGTATGACCCCTACTCTTTTCTGAATAAAAAGGCCAAATCGGAATTTGAGTTTCATTTCGCGAGGAATTTAATTAAAATAATTACTAGTAAAATGCAATATTATGGAAGAATTTTGCAGGGAAAACAAATTAAAGAGTCCTCCTTTTTTTTTTTATTGGCTTTCTAAAATATTTACAGATCATGCATGATATTTTAAAGAAAAAAGCATGAATATACTCTTTAACGACACGACTTATTTAAAAATATTTCAGTGTCATACGCAGTATAATAGATTGAATTTATTTTATACATAAAAAAAAAAACTATATTGCTGCCTCAGTTGTTTTGATTTTTTTTTGTCATTTTGACTTATATTAATAATGTATATTAAGCAGACAAAAAGAACGGAGGGGCAGAATTTTAAATTTTAATTAAAATAGTAAAATGTGCAATAAGATGTGAATATATGTTTAAAATAGTCTTCTTCAGTGGCTCTAATAATCTACATTGTTTGTATCGACCTTGTTTCAAATCGGGTCGAGAATCACTTCCTAAAATTATGTTACTCCGCTCCCTTACAACGCTCACATGTCCATTTCGCCGTTCCGACATGTTTTATTCAAAGCCTGCTACATCTAGAGGCTGCGTATATAAATACAGATATTGCGCCGATCTATCGATATATGATTATTTCCAATAATATCGAGAACGGCTTCAAATACCATGTTGTAATAATATTGTTACTTCCGTTTTCATTCCCTGTACATTTATAAATATCGAGTAAACAACTATATTTTTTATTTATTTCTTTTTATTTGCGTGTTAGCCTTCCATTCAACCACTTAGGGTCATGGAGGAAGGGGCTATCTACAGGTTGCTACCCCATTTTAAACACCCATGGCTCAGGACAAGCTTCTATATTATAAATAAAAGATTGACCTGGGCGGGATTTGAACCCGCGGCGTCAGGATTGCGAGACCCGTACGGATCCCCTAAGCTAGCCTGGCGCCCCACAAATATTTTTAATAAAAATAATAAAAACGTAAGATTTTGTTGGAAAAACCGTCAGCCAGAGTTTGTCGAAATTTCATTAAGTACCTCTACTCTTATTCATATTCATATAATTTAACTTTACATTTCATTTAAAACTTAAATAACAATCTATATAAATATATCTAAAATCTAAAAACAAAATATCAACAAACGAAAAATTCTTAAAACATTAAACATACACAATCTGAACTCTTAATATTTCACATAAAAAAAAAAAAAAAAAAAAAAAAAAAATACTTGACTAATTATGAATAAATCCATTGACATAAAAATACATATATAATCCATATATAAGCATAAATGATTCTCCATGTGCCTCTTGGTAGCAAGAGAAAGACACTTATTTACATTGCATAAAATTAATAGGACCATTAAATTCAGAACACGAGCTATATCGGTACTTCCAATCTAAATTTAAGTACCTAGCGAGGATTTACCACTCAATACTGCCATTAAGTCCTCCTTTGAGAGATAATTTATGTCGAAGGTAATCCTCCGTAATTCCGATAGCATCGGAAGCTGATCAACGAAATGAAATATATCTGTTGTTTTTTCCTAACACAAAGCATACAGATAATTTGGTCCCACCCCTCTCATTGTACATCTTATTATTTATATTTCATTTAATATGTTTACTGAGTGGGGCCTGGACAGCCACTGGTTCCGCTAGCGACCCGTTCGTGACACTTCCTCCTTATCAGATATACTTGATGTACTCATTTGATAAGCAGCAAGTAGTTCTGCAGGTGCATTTTCGACATTGCACTTATACAAATCAGCTCGTTTTTACATATAAGTTTATATATGTATGTAGACTCGATTCATTGTTCAGATCTTGCTCAATGAGCTATTTGTACTGCTAAGTGTGCGGTTTAACATGATATGGAACTAACGAGTCTACTGAACCGTGAAATCGAGTCAGTAATCAAAGTCTGTAATTACAGTAGAATTTGAATGTTAGATTTATATGAGCAATCCAGGCTGGGTGTTGCATAAGCAAACGGTAGGGCTTGTTTGAGGAAGCTTTTGGTATTTCAAGCGTACCTGCGTTTCAGACAATAAGAATTCAAATAAGAACTGACGTTTCAGACTTAAATCCTAATGTTGTCGACAATACAATACATGGATCAAAGTCAGGAATCATGGTATTATAGATTGAAGTTTTATTGTAAGGAAGACATCTTTCCATTTTTAATGGCTGTGTTGATTATGATATTTGTTAAATAATAAACATTTTTATTATTATTTACAAGATTACTAATGTCAATAATACATAGATACTTACACTTAGTCAGCTGTATAAGGATTGTAAAACTGAAATTTTATAATTAAGTTCTAGTTTTGAAATCTGAAGGGTTCACTTCAGCCTTATGGTTTATTTGAGCAAAATTAAATTTTAACTAATATTTATATTACGTAAGATTTTTTTTTTTTTTTTTTTTTTTTTAATAAAACGCGCTTCTACTAAACGGTATTTTTTAATGTAACTTCGAGAGAGGGACGAGCTCCTTGTTTTTAAAATATAGCAACATTTTATTATTTGTGCCTAATATTGTAGAGCATTGAAGTAATTAATTTTTGACTTAAATCGGGTTAAAAGAAAACCAATTACTAAAAATAATGATAGTGATAAACAATATTAAGAAGTAAAAATAATGAATAATTGACAATATCTTATTTATTATTTGGACTGTGCAGAAATTTGAAAGAAAAGAAGTCTGTGTGATGAACATGTTTATGTTTAAAATTAATTCAATGCGTAATCTATTGAGTTTCACTAAAAAAGTACATAAATAATGATAAATTACAGGTAAATGTTTTGATGTAATTGATGCAAGGGAGAGGTAATTTTTATGTAGACATAAATAGAAAATATTATTTTTCTATTTTTATTTGACACTATTCATATATTATCCGTTTATGCTTGATTCACACTGAACGCATGTTAGAATAATTATAAATGTAAACTTTAAAATAATCAATGTTGGAAGAATAACACTTCAGAATAGGGTAATTTATATTTAGAATTCTCCCAATTATAACAACAGTACAATATGAATGTTATTATATGAGTTAAAATCAGGGAAGGGTGAGGTGAATTATAAGAAAGCCTTAAGACTTTCTGGGTTCTTGTATAGTTCATTTAATAATTTAATTGAGGGAGGTGACATTGGTCATGCGATTTTCATTGAATGTTTTTTTAAATTTTATTCTTCATCTTCATCAAATAGTCTTCTTCAGTGGCTCTAATAATCTACATTTTTACAAAAAATTAAGTTATTTTTTAGTTATTAAAAATCAAATAACTAAATTATTTAATTTAATAAAATTTATGTAACATAAAAACGTTTGGTTAATCTGAACCTATAGTGAGTTTCAATAGTTGGCTATAGAATTTTGTCGTAGGCCTGATCTATAAAGAAGCGTTCTTTTAATTTGGTCAGCCCTTAAAGAGTGTCTCTCTATTGCCCTTACCGAATTCATCTGAGATTGAAGGAAAAATTCAAATATGGATTTTAGTCTTATTAGAATCGCGGGCACAAGAGCGTGAACTGACAAATACATATAAATATCTGAACTGATCATATTTCTACTATCTCTTGTAAAGGAATTGTAAAATTATCGATATTTTTAATGAGACCTATATGTCCTGACATCGGCTGAAAATACTTGATACCTTTCCGGAAAAATATATTCCGGCTAATGTTATAGCATATAGTTAACAACAGTACCTTGAAGCGGTCTTTCTTTGCTCAAAAATAGTAATCCACTAAGTAGGCCTACTAGTGTAGGAGAAATTATAGTCTTGTGACGAGACGATCAGATTAGAGTGAGACGTCTCTCATGTATGGAAGCTAAGAATTAATCCCTTTAAAAGAAAGAAAAAATAATTATCCACATTATCCAAAACTATTTTTTTTTTCAGTTTTAATTAATAATATGAATTATATTTTTGACACATTTTCGTCAAAATATACTGAATGGTGGATTAAACTACGCCCCAGGCTGAATTGGAAACGAAGCAAATTGGTCGTGTCCTGTCTAGGGGTTCCTAGGTAGAGGCGACAACGCCCACCGAGTGGGAGAACACGCCGAGACCCTTGTCCCTTTTGGAGTACTACCTCCAGAGTCCGGGGAACGAGCGAACTCTAGTAAAACTTGAACCAAGTGTTAGGATACAACAGTCCGTACAAGCACCGTCACTCATAACAGCGCGAAAACTGTTAACATTTCCGATTTCAGTAAAGATGGACCCTAAGATTTTTCTTTTCTTGAGAGAAGAACTTTCTTTAAGAGTACATGAACCTAACATATAATAATAGGTTAGAAGCCGGAGAGGACCGTTTAGGGAAAGAATTATGTCGTCGATTATGAGTCTTCACCGGATGAGGGAATACGTACGGAGGGCCCTTCAATATCACTATTACACTCTTAAATAGCTTTACTTTTTATATATTTCCACAAAAATGTTACAAAATGTTTCTCTGAGAGAACAGAGAAAGATTGCTGAAGTCAATTTCTCCATTTAGAAAAATGCAGATAATACAGAGCACACTCAGACGCATGAATTCATAAGTACTTTTTTTTTTTTTTAACAATTCTTATTCTACTGCATCTCTTATTTGTGAGAGATAATATTGCTAAGTAGTGAAGTGGTAAACGCCAAAAAACGTCAACTTGGAAATAAAATATTGATATAACTCAGTTCTTATATAATCCCAATGATGTTCGTATTTTGAAACTGATTGTCCCAAGTACTTTTTACAGTGGGGATTTGGAATGCTTCAAGAATATTATGATAGAGTCAATTGATCAATTGTGGATAATGGAATTATCAATATATTTTTAGCTTTCCTGAAGACCGCGTGATCTTTTTAATATTTGTGTGTGTGTGTGCAGAATTACTTAAATTTATAAATCACTATTCATTAAGGAGGAATATTTTATTCATCTGCTGCAAATATAAATTAAAAATTTTTAAAAGGGCGTCAAAGATTACTAGCTGTTATTTTTAATTTTATACAGAAACAATTCTATAGTAATCTTTTGTATTCTACAGTGATTATCTTAGGCTCAACGATATGTCTAATTGTTTTGGCAGAGAAATGATTTATCTAGCGAATTTAACACATTTTTCATAGTATTTACTTGAGGACTTAGTTTTATTGTTTCTCTCATCAAATGTCATTTATTCTTGCCTACTTTGTTCATCGTTGATGAAATAAGGATTCATAGGAAAAGTACATCAATTTCATAATTTCAGTGAATCTATGATATGTAGTTTTCTCCGTTACATAATATATTTTTTTAGAATACTATCTAGACATTCTGTATTGTGTTTTAGGTAAGGTGGAGTTACCAATAAACGGCACTCTTGAAAACTTTCGGCATAGAATACAGAACGTAAGAAATAAATCTCACCGTTAGTGATCGTGCAAGTATAGGTAATGCCTTGGAAAAGCATGCCAGATGACTTGAGTGAAGTTGGCATTTGAACCGGCTGGCATTAGCCCACAAAAGCTCTCCATGACATTAGCCGCTATGTCACAAGTCCATGGAGGATTTGACCGAACACATAATGGATCCCGCTGCCAAATATGTAATTTTACCGTAGTTTCGGGCGATTCTTGAGTCTTGAGGGCCCCCCATAAATCCTAACGTGGATGTAAAAAAATACATAAACTTTCACCACTTAATAACCCGAGAAAAATGAGCCTCATGCGGTCTTGCGGTTTGATGATTGCTTACCGAATACTTGTTATTCCGCTATATATGACGGGTTACGCTGAATCTGCGAGGTAGAAATTTCATCTGGACCAATTTTGGAGTTACTGAAATTTTATCCTTTTCATTTCAGTTGGACCATTACATTGTAAACCTGATCGCTGTACCTTTTTTATGCTAGGCCTCCCATTGAACTACTTAGGGTCATGGAGGGAGGGGCTATCTACAGGTTGTCATCCCGTTCTAATCATACATTGGCCAGGGCAAGCGTTTACTAATAAATACAAGATTGACCTGGGCGGGATTCGAACCCGCAGCGCGAGTATTCGGATCCCATGGGCCCGTCCTGATCGCTTTGAACTAGGAATGCAAAATACTTATTTCGTCGAAATCAAGTTTTTCAGTCTATAACTTAGTTTTAACCTCTAACGACAATGAACTCAGCCCGCCCCCAATGGTGCTTCCTTAATTGATCTCTGAAAATGATAGCGTAACTGATTGAGATATAAAATAAAAATTAAAAACATGACCAATATACTTTAATGTTGTTCATTAGTTTTAACTTATTTTTGCAATTTAAAATTTAATTTTGTTTCATCTCATCCGCCTAAAAGCTTGGCAGAGCTTCTAGTTAATAAAACTTTATCATAAAATTCATCTCAATTTGAGGCATTCATTGCAACTGTTCGTTTACGTTCTGATAGCTATTGGCGGATCCTTATCACATAAGAGAATCTTTGGATACAGTCGAAATTATTATTTATCTACTTTATCAAAGTAGATACATAAATAAGTAATTTATTTATCTACTTTGATAATATAACTTATTTCGAGCATAATTATAATTTAACAATTGTGTTTTCTTAGTTTTATATTTTTTTTTAAATTAAGGCATTTTACAAATCTTTTAGTATCTGATCTTGGCATTTATTTTAAGGTAAAATCTATTTATTTCAACAATGTGAACTCTGAAAGAAATCGGTACACTGAAAGCTTAAAATCTGTTGCATACTCTAATAAACCATGCAATAAGATTAGACCGAAAATGAATTAATTTAAATTATTAT
>KZ808599.1:12767-26910 GCA_000696205.2 Oncopeltus fasciatus | reverse complement strand
AAGTTGTTGATAGTTGCCGAGCTTTCGCACATCTTGTGATGGCTTCTTCAGGGCTGAGTAGAGAATGAGAGCTGTTTTTTAAATCCAGGTGGTATATAAATACCATGTTTTATACACCAGGTGGTGTATAATCCCGGCGCGGTCCGGTCCTTGGGCGAAGCCTGCCTTCCCATTGGTTTATGCTGTGTTCTGGCGGCTGGTCTCTGGAGTAGTCAGGTAGCTAGTCACTAATTGGTTGGATCCTCTTGTCGATTAGCGCTGGTTTCCAGTTCTTGCTGAAAGAAGAATGTGATGTGCGAAAGCTCGGCAACTATCAACAACTTGACACGGTCCAACCCGGAAGAAGAAACGGTAAATACATCTGACGACCGTCGAAGCCTACGTGAACAAAGATAGAAAAATTAATTATATGTGCGTGTGTGTGTATGTATTTTTGTATATAAAAAAACTATTTTTGACGGACTAAAACTAAAAATATTTTACTAATTTTTATTAGCTGGATTATTGAAATTTTTTTTTTTTACCATGGAACTAAGGTGAATGAGGGATCTCCTTTTAGGAAATCTGTGAAATTGAATTCGAGAATAGATCTAGTCCTGGGCAAAGATCTTTTGCAGAAGATTTTAAGACACACGTCTCGTGAACGCTTGTAGAAAGCGACGCCCATACGCCCAGGTCGCTCATAAGTGTCCAGGATTCCCTAGCTGTTACTGGCCCGGGGACTGGTCTGTCAAGATGACCAGTGCAGATTTAGTTATTTGCAAGCAACCTCCATCCTTATGCAATATTGTCACATTTCCCGTCATACCGCTTCTTACGTAATTTATTATACTCTTTCTTTATATAACACCTAAGTAAATGCATTATACATTCGCAACGGTAAATTGCACCCCATATCTTTAAGTCAGACTAGATAGATATTTGAAACATTGTAACAATATCCTTCTTGTATTATATATTTGTGTTATTATTAGATGAACCCAGTTTGGTAACATTGTTTTTTAAAATGACTAAAAGTCCACACAAGTACAAAGAATTTATGATATCTCTTCGTAGAAAAAGTTATATCATTTGTTATTAGATGTTTTTTGTTGGGGTTTGGTCAAAGTAGATCCATAAAAATACAAATTTTTAAAAATGTGTATTTTAAAAATTATTTGCCAACGTTTCAGCTTTTTAAGGCTGTTGAAATACAATGTCATAAAAATAAGAATAAAGAAAAAAAAATGAATTGATTTACAATAGTATTACATATATAGAATTGCCATAACTAAAATTCAAAATACAAAAAACAAACTACCAAATAAATATAATTAACCAAACCTGCCTATGATGAATTTTTTAAAAATTCTATTCCCTTGCATTTAATCGTTTAAAATTTACGTGGGATAAAATACCACAATAAAAAATATTTTTGTATGAACTTTCAAATCATGTAACCTCCACTCCTGTTAGTCCGATTTCGCTTCAATAACAATCATAGCCTTTCTTTTGGGTTTATAAGAGAAATACATATTATAATATTTCATTTCGAAATCTGTATTGTTAAATTTAAATTTGGGATTTAGGTAAACACCCACTTCTAGTTGTCTTTTTTTGTTCCACAGCCTGTAACTATATATTAAGCCAGTAGCATCGCGGGAAGGGGGGGGGGGTGTATTAACACTTGATATTTCACGTATTCCCCTCCTCCCCTCACCACTCTTTTTTGATTAATAAAATACTAGGCTATTCACTTGGCATTTAAACGCGATATTTCATTAAGAGAAAAAAAGAAAATGCGTGTCGTGTTCGTGCGTGTTTGTATGTATTATAATTGTATTATCTAGTAGATAGAAAAAATAAGAGAAATTATTAAAAAAAATTTTTTCAAAAATCTGACATGAAAACATCCTATTGAGGTTTTGAAGAGTTTTTGAGCTTCATTCCTTTAGTAGTTACCAAGGGAAAAATGTTTTTCTCTTTTATAAAAATATTCTTATCAACACTATTCTTATACATTCAGCTTAAACGGTCATAAAAAATGAATATTGCCTTATATACATTTTTTTAATATCCTAATCGTGATCGTGGTAAATCAGAATTTTTTTGTTTTAAATCACTAAAAAAATATCTAAATCCTTTAATCTTATTATTGTTAATTAATTTCATCCCTTAAATAGTTAGTTATAATTGTTTTACTTACTTTGATTTTTTAATGCACTTTTTTCGAGAATTGTATCGATTTTAAAAATTAAGTAATGGATATTATGATAAGACTAATAATAAAGGTCTTTCTGTATCACTGTTGCTATCCGTTATACTAACAGCCGATAACTAGATAAATTTACTAACCGGATGACCGTGCGTTTTATCATAGGGGGTTTGGCTAGAACAGAAAAATTATTTAAGAGGTTTTTTATTAGTCCGAAGAACTTTTAGAGCAAAATTCCTGTTGAGAAATTCCCTCAAATGTATAAATCATAACTTTTCTTCTAGCCAAACAGGTTGGAATAAATATTTCAGAGAACTATGAATATATGAATGCATATAATTTGTATGTACAATATAATGTATGTATACACACACACACACACACATATATACACACACTNGGACTATCTGTACACACACACACACACACACATATATATATATATATATATATATATACACATACACATTTTAGTATATCTTTTTACTTTCTTTTGTAGTTTTTGTTACTTTTTCTCAGCTTTCTGGCAGCCATGACAAGTCTTGGCAGACACACTAATAGTTTCACTTGGCATAAAACCTTGTAGACTTCTCCTATGAAACCACTGTCTCCTTCGCTGTTGATCAATAGCACAGACAAGTGGGACTTGCATGTAAATTGATACTGATTGCATTACCATAAAGGTGAAAGTAACTTTTTTTTTTCTCCTTTGGGATACTAAAAACATCTATTTCAATCCCCTTAAATAAATAGAGTAAAAATTCAATTTTGTACTAAGGCATGTACTTATTATAAAACTGAACGAATTTTTTTAAGGACAAAAACTAGTTTATCCGGCACCAATAACCTAGCCTTTTGTAAAAATCCAATGAGGAGTAGGATTTTTGCGAAAGGGTAGGTCCTTACCTCCGCTGCAAAGGCAGAAATCACTTAAAGAAATCACTTAAGTGCTGGGCTACGTCATATTGACGTCACGAAATGGATAATATTTTCGCCACTGGATACATTAAGGTTTATCCGCTTTTCTCTTTAAAGTAGAATTGATTGAGAACCTCCTGAAATGATGTTTTGGAGAGAAAAAAAAAAGGTTTCTCACCATAGACTGGAAATTCAAACTTATAACCGGATAGAAGCTTTTGGCCTGCTGTATATTTTAAGACAATCAATAAGGATATGCACTATAAGAATTAAATTCATAATCAACATGATAAATGTCCGTTAATAATCTATTCGAATTGAGAAGGAAAAGATAAAGACGAATCGTATGACAACCTTCACCAAGAGATAAGACGATCCCCAGTCTTTGATATGAAGATGGCCTAATGCAAGAGGAATCATTTGAACGGGCAGAAAAATAAGTAATTCTCACTCTAACCATCGGAAGTCATGAACTCAATAAATTGTCTCATGCTAGTGGAGAAATAAAAGTTTATTAAAATGTTCACAATCTCACACTGTCTATGGCTTTTTAAAGACACGAAGAGCGTTTTCAAGGTCGTTGCCACAGCATCAGTGCACAAAGCTAGCCGATACTAAACAAGGCTTCGATAGGGTATATACCAGGGTATGACCATCGAAATTACTGAAAAAATTTTAATTTATTCCATAGATAATGATCGTAATAAAATATTAAGAATAAAAAAAAAGGATTAAGAAAATTAATACACATATTATATGGAAGATTAATCATAAACTTTTTCTTTAACACCTATCTGGTATTTCAAAGCTCCCCTATCAGAAAAATGAAATAAAGATTTCATTTTACGGCCAAGATCTCGTTAGTTGAAAAGAGGGTGAAATTTTCTCAATATGCAAAATCCTGCTCATGGGGTAGTTACTCAGTCGTATCGTATGTCCTTCGAAGTAGACAGTTACAGTGGACACTATACACTTCAAAGCGGTCAACCACTTGAGTTAGTGCAAAGGGCGTCAGGCACTGACCTCTGTCACTCCTTGCATTGTACTGCAAGTTTAAAGGTTCTTCTACCGGGACAGCAAACAGAGTAGCTGAGACAGGCTGAAGGATGACAAGGCAAGAGAATATTAGGAGCAGGAATATTCACACATATATGGTAGTGATCGCCCGATCAATATAAGGGAAATGGTGAAAGCTCATTTGTGGCTAAGAGAGTGTAAGAGTGGCTGGTCCGATGCTTGTGGAAAATGACATTTTCTATTTATTCCATTTATATTCCATATTACACTCGTAGAAGCTCACCTTCTCTCTCCGTTCTCCTGAAAGTTTTTGGGGCAGATCTCTCATTTACTCTCATATCTGTGTAATGATCCCACTTGGCTGACTTTTTTTTTTTTCATAAACGTTATTTTCGGCCATTCTGATAATCACTTTGGAAGGCCTCAGCCTGAGACCATAGTCCGGTCCAGGAAGCCGGCTCAGGTGAAGAAACGGGCCTGTAGAATCTGTCGGCGAGCGTGGCTAGCCTTGCGGCTCGGACACAGAATGAGTTAGCATTACCATAAGAAGGTCCCCCGGCAGCCTTCTTCCCACTGTCTGCCGCCTGAATGTGGGGGAGACGGTTGTACTTTCGCCGAGAAAGCGTACCCGATCGCCCTCACTTCCCGTCTCCTCGCTTCCGCCTCCCCTTTCACAACCACCTATCCAAAAAATCCGGAGTGCAACCACTCTCAACCTTATACCCATTTATATTGAATGATTTGTAACTTTGTTCATGATTACTTATGGATTTTCGTCCCTATTGTTTAACAATAGTCAATTTTTTGTCCATGTAGTATATTTCCCTCAAGGGGAATCGTGGAGTCAAGCTATTCCTCGTCTACATAGTTCTTTACCCATCCTAAAAAGAGGAAGATAAAAATATCGACCGCCACAAATTTTATATATATATATCACATGGAATGGGTATATTTAACAGTCAAAATGAAGAAACCAAGTTCATTCCTGGTTCTCTCACAATGTATGTATATATATATATTAATAATCCCAAGATTTTTAACTATACAATAGAGCAAAGGCTATATAGTTCGACGTCCATCAAGTAATTTTTAGTGTTCATTTGGAATTTATTGGAAGGGGAGGGAGAAATCTGGTTGACAGTATTACTGATAATTTGTATGTACTACAGCTTATTATTACTTTTTATAAAAAAATATGTATTGCGCATCGACTGCTGATGTCATTAGTGCTTACAGCTTATTATTACTATTACGCTTATTATGATTATTATTACGTTTTCACTTTTACGAAAATAATTCTTTTTTTTTCTTATTTTTCTATTATTTTTCCCTTGGGATTTTCCACGAAAATTCGATGTCAGTTCAATGCAGTTTGAAATCCCGGAAAAGGGAATTCAGAGGATATTAGTCTCAACAATACATCAGTTAAGAGGCTTATATTTCGTAATCAAATTAATGAATCATATTTTAATTAATTTCTATCAAATCTATAAGCTAACCTAATAAGATATTTAAAAAGTAAGAATTATAAATTATCTAATAACATAATTTTATTTTACAGAATATGTAAGGTTCTACAATTTTATTTCGTGTTTTTAGTAGGATGTCTTCGCATGCAGTTTTGTATACTTTTCTTTATTAACGCAAGTTTATGGTCAAACTAATGAGCTGAAACTTAATGAATCTTAATGTGATTAATTTAATGATTTTTTTTTTCAGTTTTTAACATTTTTTTTTTAAAGAATAAACTAATCATTACGCATTAATCTTAAAGTTTATCTATTAGATTTTATGATTTATGGCTCATTTTTATTTCTATCTCGAATTGCGAAACATATTTACCTTTTACTTTTTATTTACTTTAAGATTAATGCGTAATGATTAGTTTANATATATATATTTCTTCAGATCTTTTCTCCACTCATTCTAAATGTTTTTATTGTTTATCATTGTAGGGAATTGTATTTCTTACATATTGTTCTACAATATTGAAATGAAAAATTGGTTATTTTATATAATTAAGTTCATTCCCTTCATGTCCATATTTTTTATGATGGTACGCCTCATCTCCCTCGGAGAAATTCTAAAAATGTTTAAAATGGAGTTAATCAGTATTCAAACATCCATTTTGATTTATTGCTTATGTTGCAGATGCAATAATATCGTAGGTAATAAGAGTTCCTGAAAATTTAAATATCAAAAAACTTAATTAAAATGTAATATTTTAACTGAATGATTAAGTAGAAATATTCAATAAAGAGTAAAATGAAGATGATCTGTTAGCATTTTTGAATCGGAGAAAAAAAAACAATTTTAGACTTTTTGGATTTATAAAATTTCTCAAGCATTAAAGCATAAAACTTAATTATGGTGAGTAGACTCTACTAAAAAAAATTAGAAACTTTAACAAAAGCTCGAAACTCTTGATTTCTTTTAGGTAATACCTCCACTCTTATAAAATTCTGCCTTCTCCAAACCCACCCTCTGTAGAACAACCGTTCTACAATACACAAAATAACTCAATAAAAAAAAATCCATGACACCTAGGATAATCGATTAAAGAAAACGTCGGTCCGCCACAAGAAGCGACAGCCCCCCTTATACAACCCCTCTTTGAAAAATTCAGCCAAAAAAAAAATTGCTGAATGAAAGTAAAATTCGCCCGATCTTCGTAAACAGAACAGATATTTTCCATAGGATGGAAATAAAAAGTTTGTCAGTGGAAAAAGCGCAGACTGAACACATTTCCTATGATTTTTCAAAAATAGACTTATATAAGAATAAATCACTTATATGATCCCCATGATACTTAGAGGGCAATGGGAGTAAAAGGTACGATCACTTTCAGCATACTTCTGTTGAGAAGAGGTAAATGCTAATTTTTCGGAGTTACAGCCTCAAGAACCTCCATTTGTAAGAATTCCATTTAAATATCATGTTGGATTAGGATTAGGATCAGGTTATAGGGCGATCAACATCATGGTTATTACTCCCTGACTGTTGGGGTTTATATCATGTTGATATATACTAATATTGAATTAATAATTTTTTTAAACTTTTATTTATTTATTACATTTCTGTTTATATAAAAAAAATTGTAATTTGATTTAATGAGGAACAAAATAAATATAACATTTAATGGCAATCATAATTGGAGAGAAGGTGACCAATGGCACCACTCTTAAATTAGTAACTATGTTCCAGGAGGTCACGAGGCCTTCTTCGTTTGAGTCGACGAGGAGGGTTATAGGGGTTGGAGTTGGAGGACAGGGTCTCTGCTGATGGATTAGGATGATATGACAGTTTACTGTGGAAAAGGGTGAAGCGGGAAGAAATGAGGTCTTGAACGAAAGAGATATTAAAAGCGTCGTGAAGGAAAGAATTGGTTACATAATAGGGAGCATTAGTGATTATTCTGAGGGTTTTGGATTGATAGGACTGGATTTGTTGGATGTTGGAAGGCTTGGCGACACCCCAGATTTCTACTCCGTATGACCAAAATGGTTGTAGTAAAGTCTTGTAGAGCGTCAGTTTATTTTCTAATGTAAGGAGTTCTTGTTCATAAAAGCCCTCGTCGTCGATTGAATTCTTGTCTTTTTATTTTAGTATATTCGCCCAAAGTGAGTCATGATTCAAGATGGAACCAATTAGTTAATAAATAATTTCTTAAAAATAAAGTGCAAGATATCCGCCTGTCAAACAAAAAAATAGACAAATTACCTACAAGGAAATGTAAGGTCAAGAGACTTAACTGTGGCCTTCGGGATGGTCCCAGAAATGCCGAACCACAATCTTCACGCTAGAATGTTAATTATAATTGTTCAGGTGAAATTTGCATAATTTTTTGTGCCTAAGCATCTCTGTATCTATTACATTTAAATGAAATAAAAAAATAACTGTAATTTGTTCCGTAATCTCCTAGTAGCGTACCGAAAATAGCTTGTTTTACATTGAGGGTCGATAAGGTGCAGAGAAAAACAAACGCTGTGTGAAGAGGAAACATACGCCCTCTGCCACGATAAGGGGCCCGGAATGAAAGACTGTGATGTTCCTGCCCGGGGGAAAATTAACGCGGGGTAACATATCTAAACATTATTGAAGGCTAGGGTAATCCCTCGGCGAGGGAGGGAGAGAGAGAGAGGGAGGCCTTGACTGATAAGAGCACGGTAACTGTCTGATAAGAGGGGTCCCCTCTGGGTTCGGCTGCCTCCGATAGTGGTGTACACTTTAGCATTATGCTAACACACTTCCGATAAGTCTACACTCCCGTGTCCCCGACCATTCACTGCCCCAGGAACGCTCCAGCAACTACCTCCAGAAGGAATGCATTTTGTGCTGCAGTATCCAGAGAGTTGAATTATTTGCCCCTGAAAGTAAATGGGTCGTCGTCCTTCAGAAGAGCCTGTTTGACTCATATTCTTACCACTTTAAAACTATTCAAACGCATCAAACTTTTCTGGAAACACATTTTTATGCTATAAAAATGGAGAGTTTTTTTACCGTAGTTATTATATATATATATATGTTAGGAGGGTTACGGTCAAGGTAGATCCAAAAAATAAAAATTTAAAAAAAAATGTATTTTTTAAATTATCTGCCAACATTTCGGCTTACATTGTAAGCCATCTTCAGGGCCATCATGAAGGCCTGAGATCATATTTTCAGTCATGAAAATGTGGTCTCAGGGACACGATGTTCCCCTCTCGCCTTCATGATAGCTCTGAAAATGGCTTACAATATAAGCAGAAACGTTGGCAGATAATTTTTTTTAAATTATTTAATACACATTTTTTTAAATTTGTATTTTTTTGGACCTACCTTGACCGGACCCCAACAGCAACAGAAAAAAAAATCTAATAATTATTATGCTATAATTTTTAGTGTTCATTTGGAATTTATTGGAAGGGGAGGGAGAAATCTGGTTGACAGTATTACTGATAATTTGTATGTACTACAGCTTATTATTACTTTTTATAAAAAAATATGTATTGCGCATCGACTGCTGATGTCATTAGTGCTTACAGCTTATTATTACTATTACGCTTATTATGATTATTATTTTTTTATTATTACTATGTTACTTTTACTAAAATAATTTATTTATTTTTCTTATTATTTATTATTTTCTTCCCTTTTAATTCTCTTAAGATAGTATTACTTTTTTTTGTTTAACTATTAAGTTTTAAATTATTAACAAGAGAGGACATATATCTTATGACATTAAATACTTGTAATATTTCCCTCTCTTTCTTTCTTCCAGATTAGAATAATAGTAAAATAAGATTAAAATTAAACTTTTCACTGATGAAATTAATATCATCGATATATTTGTAACTTGCTAAATTTGATAAACTTAATCATTAAAATAATCGTGTGAACCATAATTTTGTGATTATTGTAAAATCTCCTTCTCATCCCCTGTGATTTCCTTCAACTTATTTATTGTTTGACAAACAAGATACGGCCATGGTTATCCCGGGGTAACTGGTAATCCCCGCGCTTCTCGTTCGTGTTTCCTGGTGTTATCCTCCTTATCATATTTTACTCCTAATTTTCACAATTATGAAATTCTGATTCTGTTGTCTACATCTGGAGGAAATTCAGTTCAGGGAACAATTTCAGTCTGTATGGAACTGTGAACACCTAAACATCGGCATTGTTGTTTTATGAGAGTGAGTTTTGTCCTAGACAATAAAATAATTAGTTAAATATTTAAGTAAAGTTACTTTGGATATTTTATTAAGAAATATAACTATCAAGATTCTTTGCGTAAATGTATTCTATCAGAATTATTTCAATCCTACTTTCTATTTTTGTAGACACTAGAAATTAACTACTGTCCCACGACCTCATCTATCGTAAAAATATAGATATACCTCCTAGATGTATACATACCGCATAAGTATACGCTCATTTATACTTTATGTATATATATATATATATATATAGTGCGTAATAACCAAGTAATTCCAGGATTCCTTTTGTCCTATTTGGGTCCACTCTTCATTGAATGGAAAAACGGTGCGCTGACCCACCTTCTCCGCCGTGGTATGCGAAAAACACATAAATTTTACATATATAATTTTATATTTTTATCTTTGAGGAAATTATCTTTTAGTACGTGGAATGGTTTCAATGGCACAAAATATTTGGTTTCTGGTTTCCGAAACGTATTTTTAAGCTGAGCAAATTCTTTAGTACCTTAGTTAAATAATATTTGTATATGAATATTCCAAGTCTATTTAGCTCTTACATTTATTATTTATGTATTTTATCAATTAATCAATATGTGTTCATATTCATGAACATTTTTTTTTTACTCTAAATATTTTAAGTAATTCCCCCTCCTGTTGGTTCAATTTCACTCAATAACGATACCTTTAAGTGAGTTTTTATTAAGTAAAACAACCAATCAAGCCCCATAAAGCTAAAATTAAAATATAAGGTTCAGGTAACTCTCCCTCATAATTGTTTTTGTTGTGAAACTTCTAAAATATTTTTTGTATTGTTCCTCAAATCTGAACTGAGTTTCATTTGCACTAAGTATTGCTCCCACTTTTTCTAAAATCGATTATGCCTCATACTGAACAGGCTAAAAACAAAAATTTTTTTTTTAAATTTATCTGAATTGTAACTCTTTGAAACAAAATATTTATTTTATTAATATTTCAGTTCTATTAGTTTAAATTAAATATTATGATCGTAGAATACATTTTTTTTTTAATTTGCGCTAAACTATACTATCAGTTACTAGTATAGCTCGACTTCTATTGGTCCAATGCTTAATAACGACCTTATTTTTTTTTTATTTTTTTTTTAATATTTAGAAGTGATATTTCAAATTTAATTTAGAAAACAACGAGCTCTGACTTGTAGACAGTTAAATAAAAATTGAGGGTTTCGGCGATCCCCCACTTCTAATTGCTCGAATCCAGAGTGTGACTTCTAATATTTATCTATTATTCTTTATTAACAATAAAGAAACTTGTTTTGAGCTTTATTAATCTAAACTCAATATTACACTGGCTAGATGTTCACGTAGGCTTCGTCGGTCGTCGATGTATTTACCATTTTACATGATGTGCGAAAGCTCGGCAAATAAGAACAATTTGACTCGGTCCAACCCGGAAGATGAAATGGTAAATTACACTGGCTGTTTAGAAAAAAAAATATAATAATTTCTCTTCATAATTAAAATATTCCCCTATTCTTATTGCCCCTATTTTGCTCAATAATGAACTCAGCTTTTCTTTTTGCATTTAAGAACGATATGCCAAATGTTTGTGTGTGCGTTCGTTCTTTCATGCGTGCATGTGTGTTTCAATGATATTTTTTTATCGACACATTTTCCATCGTGGAAACAACCTCAATTAATGGATTCCCTCGGAAATGGCCAAGTTGAATTAATGAGGACTATACTGTTATTGGGAACATTGTATTCAACAGTTAAGTCAGTAACGGTTTCGACTTCTTAATTTAGAACTGCCCTTGCGAGGAGAATATTAATTAGCAAAGGTTCTTCACTGGTAGTCTATTTTCCCTTGGGTTCCCTCCACGAAGCCGTAGGTATTTGCCAAAAATTACAAAATTACTTTCAAAGCCATCAATTTCAGACCGTACTCTGTGTTACAAACTTCCTTTCATTTTTCCATATTTTATCGAGGCCCCATACTGCCTTATTTGTCCTTTATCTTGGGAACAATCCTTGACTATATCAGAAACACAATCTTGTATCCCAAAAAGAAGCAAGTAAGTAAGTGGTTTTCCTTAAACTGAAACGTCGATACTGTGGCACGACTTTGAAAATGTCAATACTTAGCAGATCCCTCTTCAGCATAGACGATGATATTGTCTGTTCAAAGTTTATTACATACGCTTACTATATCTATTCGCACTCTAGAGGTAGCAACATTTAAAATAAAAACCAGTTTATGTATCTAAGTTTTTGTAAAACGTTATGTGTAATCCTTTATATCTGAAATCGAGTACACGAAAGTGGATTTATACGAAGAATAAATTAAAATTGACATTATCTTTGTAATTATTAGTGTTATTAAAAAGATTTATTGCACACATCAGTTGTCAAATTTAAATATTTAAAATTGATATTTGATGATAATATCCTATTGCCTATGCAAAGGAAAATATTTTAAAAAAGTAATTAGAAGGTTTCAACGCCTACTACAACTTCCCAAGAACGAGGAGCTTAACGTATATGCGATTTATCCTCATCATCCTTCCCAGCTTGAGAAATGAAGTTAGTCACTCACTCTTATATTTGCCGTTCATTAATGAAATCAACAGACGTGGTACACTTACTTCTAATAAGGCTCCAGTTTTATATCTGTCACTAAGAAGTTTTTCTTGTTGATTGTTTATTTGAAATTCACTTAAAGAGAGCTTGTACAGGCGTCAGACCACTTTTCCTATCCCCGTTTCTGACACAGGAAAATCTAAGATGCTAATAAAGAAAATTTTGTTAGGGCAGGTTTCGACCAAGCCAAAATATCAGCAAAAGAAAACAAAAGAGGCAAAAAGACAAATGGATGATTTCATGAACGCCAACAACTCAATGATAGACTAGCTATGGATCATTTATTTGTCGAATACAATATTTGTGAAAACCTTAGTGTACCCGGCGCATTTTTACGACACTATGACGTAGTTGAATCCCAAGATTTTTATTGTATATGGATTTTTGCTCTGCGTAAATTCGGGGGAGAAGCCGAACCCCCCTCTGGGTGGGTGAGTGCGTATGTGCGTTTGTGTATGTATCTGTGTGTACGTAATAATGATACAAATGGACATATTTCTTGGGTATAGATATTAACATCATAACTAGAAATGTTATGATGTTAATAATGAGAAATGTTAAAGGCCTCCTTTTTATAGAGCGCAAATATTCTACAAAAACTATAATAAAAGAATAATAACAGCTTGCTCTTTCAGAAGAAATAAGATTATCACTAATGCGACTTCATATTTTAATATCTCCTCAGAATGAATAAAAGAGGTTACATATAACTACAAAGTAAACACACGCAGTAAAAGCCGGATTTTGGAAAAAAAATTAATTTCCGAAAATATGATTCATGTATTAAAAGGGGCAGGGCAGCCGGGTTGGTGGAGGTGTTACGGATTTAAAGGGAGAGAGCATATAAATCTTTGTCCGGGAATGTCCTTCTAGCGGCCGTGACATTTCTCGGCGGAACCGGTTGGGCGCGCTGCACTCGCTCCGGCTTTTAGGGAGGTTCCCCTAACTCCGGCTCCAATATATGTGCGTGTACGTACTCTTCCCAGCTTCTTACTTACACGACCCTTTGTCAACACGCTCCATTTGTGGCTTTTTTTTCTTTTTCTTTTATTTTTTTTGGCTTTGATTGTTCAAACACCGATCGAAGATGGTTTTTTTTCAATTGTTCTATCCCCTAAAAGTAACAATTCATGAATTGTACTCAAGCACACGATTACAATTTACAAATTTTTCTCTGAATAAATAACTTAATATACAAAAATAGTTTGATAATGAGATTCATTTTAATTAGTCTCATATCTCAATGCAATAAAACTCTTTTTTTTTTTTGCCCAAATTATTGTAATTTATTATTCTTCTGAAAATTTAGTAATTTTGTATTCTATTTTTCATTATTTGCTCTCTTTTACCGAACTTCCTAAAATAAGTTATTGAGATTGTACGAATTACCCAATTATTTGCAAAGCAATTCTTCAATAATTCAATTACGGGATAGTAACTTGAAGATGTATGTGAGTTTAACATGTGTGAGCATAGTAAACTAAGCATATTTCCCATTTTTCATTTAAGATATGTATAGATAAAAATGGAAATGGCCAATTTGACCTTCCAAAATAAAAGATTCGAGCACAAATGCTGGCTCAATACAACTTGAAATTGAAGATAAAGGGGAACGTTAAACACTCATAGTTACACTATTGAAGTGTTTAAAGTTCATAATATAATATATATATAATCGTGGGAACAACCTCAATTAATGG
>KZ808598.1:181753-192820 GCA_000696205.2 Oncopeltus fasciatus | reverse complement strand
CGTTCGTGCGTTCAAGCTTCGTGCGTTCATGCTTCGTGCGTCACGCTTCGTGCGTCATGCTTCGTGCGTTCGTGCGTTCGTGCTTCGTGCGTTCATGCGTTCGTGTTTTCATTCGTTCATGCTTTGGGCGTTCATGCGTTCGTGCGTTCATTGGTTCGTGCTTCGTGCGTTCATGCTTCGTGCGTCATGCTTCGTGCGTTCATGCGTTCGTGCGTTCATGCGTTCATGCTTCGTGCGTTCGTGCGTTCATGCTTCGTGCTTTCGTGCGTTCATGCGTTCGTGCGTTCATGCGTTCATGAGTTCGAGCGTTCATTCGTTTATGCTTCGTGCTTTCATGCGTTCGTGCGTTCATGCGTTAGTGCGTTCGTGCGTTCATGCGTTCATGCTTCGTCCGTTTAAGCGTTCATGCTTCGTGCGTTCGTGCGTTCATCCGTTCGTTCGTTCGTGCTTCGTGCGTTCATGCGTTCGTGCGTTGATGCTTCGTGCGTTCATGCGTTCATGCGTTCGTGCTTCGTGCGTTCATGCTTCGTGCGTTCATGCGTTCGTGCTTCTTGCGTTCATTTTTCGTGCGTTCATGTTTCGTGCGTTCATGATTCGTGCGTTCATGCTTCGTCCGTTCATGCTTCGTACGTTCGTGCGTTCATGATTCGTGCGTTTATGCGTTGGTGCTTCGTGCGTTCATTCGTTCATGCTTCGTTCGTTCAAGCTTCGTGCGTTCATACGTTCATGCGTTCATGCTTCGTGCGTTCATTCGTTCATGTGTTCATGCTTCGTGCGTTCATGCTTCGTGCGTTCAAGCTTCGTGCGTTCATGCTTCGTGCGTCACGCTTCGTGCGTCATGCTTCGTGCGTTCATGCGTTCGTGCTTCGTGCGTTCATGCGTTCGTGTTTTCATTCGTTCATGCTTTGGGCGTTCATGCGTTCGTGCGTTCATTGGTTCGTGCTTCGTGCGTTCATGCTTCGTGCGTCATGCTTCGTGCGTTCATGCGTTCGTGCGTTCATGCGTACATGCTTCGTGCGTTCGTGCGTTCATGCTTCGTGCTTTCGTGCGTTCATGCGTTCGTGCGTTCATGCGTTCATGCTTCGTGCGTTCATGCGTTCGTGCGTTCATCCGTTCGTGCGTTCATCCGTTCGTGCGTTCGTGCTTCGTGCGTTCATGCTTAGTGCGTTCGTGCGTTCGTGCGTTCATGCTTCGTGCGTTCATGCGTTCATGCTTCGTCCGTTCATGCTTCGTGCGTTTATGCTTCGTGCTTTCATGCGTTCGTGCGTTCTTACGTTCGTGCGTTCATGCGTTTGGGGTTCGACCGTTCATGCGTTCATTCTTCGTGCGTTCGTGCGTTCATCCGTTCGTGTGTTCATCCGTTCGTGCGTTGATGCTTCGTGCGTTCATGCTTCGTGCGTCATGCTTCGTGCGTTCATGCGTTCGTGCGTCATGCTTCGTGCGTTCATGCGTTCGTGCGTTCATGCGTTCATGCGTTCATGCTACATGCGTTCGTGCGTTTATACTTCATGCGTTCATGCGTTCGAGCGTTCATTCGTCCATGCTTCGTGCGTCATGCTTCGTGCTTGTGCGTTCATGTGTTCGTGCTTCGTGCGTTCATGCTTCGTGCGTTCATGCTTCGTGCGTTCATGCTTCGTGCGTTCATTCGTTCATGCTTTGTGCGTTCATGCGTTCGTGCGTTCATGCTTCGTGCGTTTATGCGTTCTTGCGTTCATGCTTCGTGCGTTCGTGCGTTCATGCGTTGGTGCTTCGTGCGTTCATGCGTTCATGCGTTCGTGCTTCGTGCGTTCATGCTTCGTGCGTTCATGCGTTCATGCTTCGTGCGTTTATGCGTTCGTGCTTCGTGCGTTTATGCGTTCGTGCTTCGTGCGTTCATGCTTCGTGCGTTCATGCGTTCATGCTTCGTGCGTTCATGCGTTCATGCTTCGTGCGTTCATGCTTCGTGCGTTCATGCATTCGTGCTTCTTGCGTTCACGCTTCGTGCGTTCATGCGTTCATGCGTTCGTGCTTCGTGCGTTCATGCTTCGTGCGTTCATTTTTCGTGCTTTCGTGCGTTCGTGCTTCGTGCGTTCATGATTTCGTGCTTCGTGCGTCAATGCGTTAGTACCTCGTGCGTTCATGCGTTCGTGCTTCGTGCGTTCATGCGTTTATGCGTTCATGCTTTCGTGCGTTCGTGCGTTCATGCGTTCATGCGTTCGTGCGTTCATGCTTCGTGCGTTCATGCGTTCATCCGTTCGTGCTTCGTGCGTTCATGCTTTGTGCGTTCGTGCGTTTAGGCGTTCATGCTTCGTGCGATCATGCTTTGTGCGTTCGTGCGTTCATGCTTCGTGCGTTAATGCTTCGTGCGTTCATGCGTTCGTGCTTCGTACGTTCATGCTTCGTGCGTTCATGCGTTTATGCTTCGTGCGTACATGCGTTCGTGCGTTTATGCTTTATGCGTTTGTGCGTTCATGCGTTCGTGCTTCGTGCGTTCATGCTTCGTGCGTTCATGCTTCGTGCGTTCGTGCCTTTATGCGTTCGTGCGTTCATGCGTTCGTGCTTCGTGCGTTCATGCTTCGTGCGTTCATGCTTCGTGCGTTCGTGCGTTTATGCGTTCATGCGTTCATGCTTCGTGCGTTCGATCGTTCGTGCTTCGTGCGTTCATGCGTTCATGCATCGTGCGTTCGTGCATTCATGCTTCGTGCATTCGTGCGTTTATGCGTTCGTGCTTCGTGCATTCGTGCGTTCGTGCTTCGTGCGTTCATGCGTTCGTGCTTCGTGCATTCGTTCGTTCGTGCTTCGTGCGTTCATGCGTTCGTGCATCGTGCATTCGTGCGTTCGTTCGTTCATGCTTCGTGAGTTCATTCTTCGTGCGTTAATGCTTCGTGCGTTCATGTGTTCATGCTTCGTGCGTTCATGCTTCGTGCGTTCATGAGTTCGTGCGTTCATGCGTTCGTGCGTTCATGCGTTCGTGCGTTCATGCGTTCGTGCGTTCATGCGTTCGTGCGTTCATACGTTCGTGCGTTCATGCGTTCGTGTGTTCGTGCGTTCGTGCGTTTATGCTTCGTGCATGCATGCGTTCGTGCTTCGTGCGTTTATGCGTTCGTGCTTCGTGCATTCGTGCGTTCTAACCACTCAACCATCCCTAACCACTCAACCACCCCTAACCACTCAACCATCCCTAACCACTCAACCATTCCTAACCACTCAACGATCCCTAACCACTCAACCATCCCTAACCACTCAACCATCCCTAACCACTCAACTATTCCTATCCACTCAACTATCCCTAACCACTCAACCATCCCTAACCATCCCTAACCACTCAACCATCCCTAACCACTCAACCATCCCTAACCACTCAACCATCCCTAACCACTCAACCATCCCTAACCACTCAACCATCCCTAACCACTCAACCATCCCTAACCACTCAACCATCCCTAACCACTCAACCATCCCTAACCACTCAACCATCCCTAACCACTCAACCATCCCTAACCACTCAACCATCCCTAACCACTCAACCATCCCTAACCACTCAACCATCCCTAACCACTCAACCATCCCTAACCACTCAACCATCCCTAACCACTCAACCATCCCTAACCACTCAACCATCCCTAACCACTCAACCATCCCTAACCACTCAACCATCCCTAACCACTCAACCATCCCTAACCACTCAACCATCCCTAACCACTCAACCATCCCTAACCACTCAACCATCCCTAACCACTCAACCATCCCTAACCACTCAACCATCCCTAACCACTCAACCATCCCTAACCACTCAACCATCCCTAACCACTCAACCATCCCTAACCACTCAACCATCCCTAACCACTCAACCATCCCTAACCACTCAACCATCCCTAACCACTCAACCATCCCTAACCACTCAACCATCCCTAACCACTCAACCATCCCTAACCACTCAACCATCCCTAACCACTCAACCATCCCTAACCACTCAACCATCCCTAACCACTCAACCATCCCTAACCACTCAACCATCCCTAACCACTCAACCATCCCTAACCACTCAACCATCCCTAACCACTCAACCATCCCTAACCACTCAACCATCCCTAACCACTCAACCATCCCTAACCACTCAACCATCCCTAACCACTCAACCATCCCTAACCACTCAACCATCCCTAACCACTCAACCATCCCTAACCACTCAACCATCCCTAACCACTCAACCATCCCTAACCACTCAACCATCCCTAACCACTCAACCATCCCTAACCACTCAACCATCCCTAACCACTCAACCATCCCTAACCACTCAACCATCCCTAACCACTCAACCATCCCTAACCACTCAACCATCCCTAACCACTCAACCATCCCTAACCACTCAACCATCCCTAACCACTCAACCATCCCTAACCACTCAACCATCCCTAACCACTCAACCATCCCTAACCACTCAACCATCCCTAACCACTCAACCATCCCTAACCACTCAACCATCCCTAACCACTCAACCATCCCTAACCACTCAACCATCCCTAACCACTCAACCATCCCTAACCACTCAACCATCCCTAACCACTCAACCATCCCTAACCACTCAACCATCCCTAACCACTCAACCATCCCTAACCACTCAACCATCCCTAACCACTCAACCATCCCTAACCACTCAACCATCCCTAACCACTCAACCATCCCTAACCACTCAACCATCCCTAACCACTCAACCATCCCTTACCACTCAACCATCCCTTACCACTCAACCATCCAACCACTCAACCATCCCTAACCATCCAACCATCTCTAACCACTCAACCATCCCTAACCACTCAAGCATCCAACCACCCCTACCCACTCAAACATCCCTAACCAACCCTAACCACTCAACCACCCCTAACCATCCCTAACCACTCAACCATCCCTAACCATCCCTAACCACTCACCCATCCTTAACCACTCAACCATCCCTTACCACTCAACCATCCCTAACCACCCAACCATTCCTAACCACTCAACCATCCCTAACCATCTACCACCCCTAACCACTCAACCATCCAACCACTCAACCATCCCTAACCACTCAACCATACCTAACCACTAAACCATCCCTAACAACTCAACTATCCCTAACCACTCAACCATCCCTTACCACTCAACCATCCCTAACCACTAAACCACCCCTAACCCCTCAACCATCCCTAACCACTCAACCATACCTAACCCCTCAACCAACAAAAAACTTAACCATCCCTAACCACTCAACCATACCTAACCCCTCAACCATCCCCAACCAATCAACCATCCTTAACCACTCAACCATCCCTAACCACTCAACCATTCCTAACCACTCAACCATTCCTAACCACTCAACCATCCCTAACCACTCAACTATCCCTAACCACTCATTCATCCCTTACCACTCAAACACCCCTAACCATTCCTAACCACTCAACCATCCCTAACCATCTCTTACCACTCAATCATCCATCCACTCAACCATCCCTAACCACTCAACCATCCCTAACCACTCAACCATCCCTAACCACTCAACCATACTCAACCACCCAACCATCCCTAACCCCTCAACCATCCAACCACTCAAACATCCCTAACCACTCAAATATCCCTAACCACTCAACCATCCCTAACCACTCAACCACCCCTAACCACTCAACCATCCAACCACTCAACCATTCGTGCGTTCATGCGTTTATGCTTCGTGCGTACATGCGTTCGTACGTTTATGCTTTATGCGTTCGTACGTTTATGCGATCGTGCTTCGTGCGTTCATGCTTCGTGCGTTCGCTCAACCATCCCTAACCACTCAACCATCCCTAACCACTCAACCATCCAACCACTCAACCATCCCTAACCACTCAATCATCCACTCAACCATCCCTAACCACTCGACCATCCTCCCTAACCACTCAACCATCCCTAACCACTAAACCATCCCTAACGACTCAACCATCCCTAACCACTAAACCATCCCTAACCACTCAACCATCCCTAACCACTCAACCATATCTAATGACTCAACCATCCCTACCCACTCAAACATCCGTAACCATTCCTAACCACTCAATCCCTAACCATCCCTAACCACTCAACCATCCCTAACCATCCCTAACCACTCAACCATCCCTAACCATCCCTAACCACTCAACCATCCCTAACCACTCAACCATCCCTAACCACTCAACCATCCTTAACCACTCAACCATCTCTAACCACCCAACCATTCCTAACCACTCAACCATCCCTAACCACTAAACCATCCCTAACCACTCAACCATCCCTAACCACTCAACCATTCCTAACCACTCAAACACCCCTAACCATTCCTAACTACTCAACGATTTCTAACCATCCCTAACCACTCAACCATCCCAAACCACTATACCATCTCTTACCACTTAACCATCCCGAACCACTCAACCATCCAACCACTCAACCATCCAACCACTCAACCATCCAACCACTCAACCATCCAACCACTCAATCATCCAACCACCCAACCATCCAACCACTCAACCATCCAACCACTCAACCATCCAACCACTCAACCATCCCTAACCACTCAACCTTCCCTAACCACTCAACCATCCCTAACCACTCAACCATCCCTTACCACTCAACCACCCCTAACCACTCAACCATCCAACCACCCAACCATCCCTAACCACTCAACCATTCCTAACCACTCAACCATTCCTAACCACTCAACCATCCCTAACCACTCAACCATCTCTAACCACTCAACTATTCCTAACCACTCAACTATCCCTAACCACTCAACCATTCCTAACCACTCAACCATCCCTAATCACTCAACCATCCCTAACCACTCAACTATCCCTAACCACTCAACCATCCCAAACCACTCAACCATCCAACCACTCAACCATCCAACCACTCAACCATGCCTAACTTCTCAACCATCCCTAACCACTTAACCATCCCTAACTACTCAACCATCCAACCACTCAACCATCCCTAACTTCTCAACCATCCATAACCACTCAACCATCCCTAACTACTCAACCATCCAATCACTCAACCATCCCTAACTTCTCAACCATCCCTAACCACTCATGCTTCGTGCGTTCATGCGTTCGTGCTTCGTGCGTTCATGCTTCGTGCGTTCATGCGTTCATTCGTTCGTGCGTTCATTCGTTCATGCTTCGTGCGTTCAATGCTTCGTGCGTTCATGCGTTCGTGCTTCGTGCGTCCATGCGTTCGTGCGTTCATGAGTTCGTGCGTTCATGCTTCGTGCGTTTGTGCGTTCGTGCTTCTTGCATTCATGCGTTTGTTCGTTCATGCTTCGTGCGTTCGTGCGTTCGTTCTTCGTGCGTTCATGCTTCGTGCGTTCGTGCGTTCATGCTTCGTGCGTTCATGCGTTCGTGCGTTCATGCGTTCATGCTTCGTGCGTTCATGCGTTCGTGCTTCGTGCGTTCGTGCGTTCATGCTTCGTGCGTTCATGCGTTCGTGCTTCGTGCGTTCATGCGTTCCTGCGTTCATGCTTCGTGCGTTCATGCGTTCATAGGTTCATGCTTCGTTCGTTCATGCGTTCGTGCGTTCATGCGTTCATGTGTTCGATCGTTCATGCGTTCTTACTTCGTTCGTTCATGCTTCGAGCGTTCATGAGTTCGTGCTTCGTGCGTTCATGCGTTCATGCCTCGTGCGTTCATGCGTTCTTGCGTTTATGCTTCGTGCGTTCAGGCGTTCATGCTTCGTGCGTTCATGCGTTCACGCTTCGTGCGTTTTTGCTTCGTGCGTTCGTGCGTTAATGCTTTGTGCGTAATGCGTTCATGCTTCGTGCGTTCGTGCGTTCATGCTTCGTACGTTCATGCGTTCGTGCTTCGTGGGTTCATGCGTTTATGCTTCGTGCGTTCATGCGTTCGTGCTTTTATGCGTTTGTGCTTCGTGCGTTCGTGCGTTCATGCGTTCGTGCGTTCATGCGTTCATGCTTCGTGCGTTCATGCGTTCGTGCTTCGTGCGTTCATGCTTCGTGCGTTCATGCTTCGTGCGTTTATGCGTTCGTGCGTTCATGCGTTCATGCTTCGTGCGTTCATGCGTTCGTGCTTCGTGCGTTCATGCTTTGTGCGTTCGTGCGTTCGTGCTTTTATGCGTTTGAGCTTCGTGCGTTCGTGCGTTCATGCGTTCATGCTTCGTGCGTTCGTGCGTTCATGCGTTCGTGTTTTCATTCGTTCATGCTTTGTGCGTTCATGCGTTCGAGCGTTCATTGGTTCGTACTTCGTGCGTCCATGCTTCGTGCGTCATACTTCGTGCGTTCATGCGTTCGTGCGTTCATGCGTTAATGCTTCGTGCGTTCGTGCGTTCATGCTTCGTGCTTTCGTGCGTTCGTGCTTCGTGCGTTCATGCGTTCGTGCTTCGTGCGTTCATGCGTTCGTGCTTCGTGCGTTCATGCGTTCATGCGTTCGTTCGTTCATGCTTCGTGCGTTTATGCGTTCGTGCGTTCATGCGTTCGTGCTTCGTGCGTTCATGCGTTCGTGCTTCGTGCGTTCATGCGTTCATGCGTTCGTGCGTTCATGCTTCGTGCGTTTATGCGTTCGTGCGTTCATTCTTCGTGCGTTCATTCTTCGTGCGTTCATGCTTCGTGGGTCATGCTTCGTGCGTTCATGCGTTCGTGCGTTCGTGCTTCGTGCGTACATGCTTCGTGCGTTCGTGGGTTTATGCTTCGTGCTTCCATCCGTTCGTGCGTTCGTGCTTCGTGCGTTCATGCTTCGTGCGTTCATTCTTCGTGCGTTCATGCTTCGTTAGTTCATGCGTTCAAGCTTCGTGAGTTCATGCGTTCGTGCGTTCATTCGTTCATGCTTCGTGCGTCATGCTTCGTGCGTTTAAGCGTTCTTGCGTTCGTGCTTCGTGCTTCGTGCGTTCATGCGTTCGTGCTTCGTGCGTTCTTGCTTCTTTCGTCATGCTTCGTGCGTTCATGAGTTCGTGCGTTCATGCGTTCATGCTCTGTACGTTCGTGCGTTCATACTTCGTGCGTTCATGCGTTCGTGCTTCGTGCGTTCATGCGTTCGTGCTTCGTGCGTTCATGCTTTCGTGCTTCGTGCGTTCATGCGTTCGTGCTTCGTGCGTTCATGCGTTCGTGCTTCGTGCGTTCGTGCGTTCATGCGTTCATGCGTTTATGCGTTCATGCTTCGTGCGTTCATGCGTTCGTGCGTTCGTGCGTTTATGCTTCGTGCTTTCATGCGTTCATGCGTTCGTGCTTTCGTGCTTCGTGCGTTCGTGCGTTTATGCGTTCATGAGTTCATGCTTCTTGCGTTCGTGCTTCGTGCGTTCATACTTCGTGCGTTCGTGCTTCGTGCGTTCATGCGTTCGTGCGTTCATGCGTTCGTGCGTTCATGCGTTCATGCTTAGTGCGTTCATGCGTTCGTGCGTTCATGCGTTCATGCGTTCATGCTTCGTACGTTCATGCGTTCATGCGTTCGTGCGTTCATGCGTTCGTGCGTTCTTGCGTTCGTGCGTTCATGCGTTCGTGCGTTCGTGCTTCGTGCGTTCATGCTTCGTTCGTTCATGCGTTCGTGCGTTCATGCGTTCGTGCTTCGTGCGTTCATGCTTCGTGCGTTCATGCGTTCGTGCGTTCATGCGTTCGTGCTTCGTGCGTTCATGCTTCGTGTGTTCATGCGTTCATGCGTTCATGCTTCGTGCGTGCAGGCGTTCGTGCGTTCTGAGTTCATACGTTTATGCGTTCGTGCTTCGTGCGTTCATGCGTTCGTGCTTTGTGCGTTCATGCTTCGTGCTTTCATGCGTTCGTTCTCTTGTTCGTGCTTTGCGCGTTCGTTCGTTCGTTCGTGCGTGCGTTATTTTTTTCGTGCTTCGTGCGTTCATGCTTCATGCGTTAATGCGTTCGTGCACTCGTTCATACGTTCGTGCTTCGTGCGTTCATGCTTCGTGAGTTCGTGCGTTCATGCGTTAATTCGTTCGTGCTTCGAGCGTTTATGCGTTCGCTAGTGGAATCAATTTCTAACTTTGGCTAATCCATTTTCATTTATCTTATTATATTCAATTATTTGTTTATTAATCTTACGTTATGGATTTAGAAAAACTATTTACCATTAATAATTTTACTTAACGATTTTTATAAATATACCTTTCACACAATATATAAATACTAGTAATTATAATAAATACTGTATTTTATTATCTGTATAGATAGATGTTAAATTCTATCTGGAGGAGGAGATAATCGGGTTTCGGTCAATGTAAAACAAATTGGTGAACCCTTGGTTACATCACGCAATTCTTACCTCTCTCCCTTCGTTGTCCCCATAGTTTCATGTTTGTTACACAGCCCTGAAGAAGGTCTGAAATTCAGGCCGAAACGTTGGCAAAAATAAAACCATATTGGTTCTCCTGTGTTTTCCTTTAACCGAATCCCGGCTATCTCCTCCTCGTGATTATCAATGGTCAACCAACATCTCATAGATTAATTCAATTCTATCTAATTCATTTTTCTAGTAATTTTGGTCTCGAGAAATGGAAGAGGCGTTGTGAGACAAGTCGAACTAGCTGGGCCCTCACGAATTACTGTCTGCATTTCTGTTGTATATTGGTTATTGATCTCGAATCAGCTGAGGTTCAAGTCATCGGGACAGTGTGTCCGAGAACGAGACAACCTACGCGATCCCTGACCTCCAAAGAAATAACAGATGAATAATTAAGACTCCCAACACTTAGGTCGGCGTAGGGTTTGTGTCCTTCAACCAAGGTCTCAGCAACAGAAGGTTGAGATGTATTTCTCTTATCGAATTTATGGTAGTCTTTGAGAGGGTTTATTATTTTATTGATTTTCTCAAGTATCTATTAGTATTTAATTAAAAAAAAAAAATGAAATCATGAAAAGGAAAAATAAGAAATAAGAAAATGTAACATTAAATTATAAAATAATTTAACATTTTAGTATAAAATAATGTGTGTACTTTTCTTAGAAAATTAATTAACATGGGTAAATTACATTAAGAAATAAAAATAGTACATAATAATAGATTTGACAAATTTATAAAGAATTTTATTATTGATGCTTTTCTCTTGAAAGTCTAATGCTATATATATAGTGCGTTCGTGCTTTTA
>KZ808598.1:165431-176178 GCA_000696205.2 Oncopeltus fasciatus | reverse complement strand
ATTAATATAATAAAATTCATTAATAGTAATTTACCAATTTTTTACTTTTTACTAGTCAATGTCCCTAATTCCTCGAAATTCGGAAAAACTCGGCATTCCCTAACTTGTGTTACAAATAATTATATAGATTTGTATATTCTTTAGATTTTTTGTCTTGTTTATAAAGCGAATTATTAAAGTGGTCCAAATAAACTAATACATTTTATCAATTTTTATCAAAAATCTAACTGTCCCAGCCAGGATTCGAACCTGGATCTCCTGTTATCCGGGCCGGTGCATACCATTTATGCTACCGGGACAAGTCTGATAAATTATTAAATTCCCAGCACTAGTGTCAAGAGTCTAACTTCCGAGGCAGACAGATATATCGTCTTATGCTCGGAGGAGCTGACATTGTCAAGCTGTTTAAATGAATCTCCTTATTTACTTTTAAATTTAAATTTTATAAAAATTATTTTTTTGTGGTATTTATTCCCACGTACATTTTAACAACTTTTAGTGCAAGGGAACAGAATAAAAAATTTAATTGTCCCAGCTAGGATCTCCTACTATCCAGGCCGGTGCATTTACCATTTATGCTACCAGGAAAAGTCCTGGCTGGGACAGTTAGATTTTTTATTCTGTTCCCTTACACTAAAAATTGTTAAAATTTACGTGGGATTAAATACCACAAAAAACAATATTTATAACTAATACATTTTCTTTCTTTATTTTTTTTATTTTTCTTTCCCCAATGATATCGATATGGATTATTAACTTACAATGTCAGTCTCGAGTGAGTTTTTTTTTTGCTCAAGTATTTATTTAATTTTCACCATTTCTTTTCATAACTAATTTTTATTTGTTTTATTCTTTTATATTAAGTATATTTTTTGAGCCAGAAAAGGCCTTTTGTAAAATTCACTTAATGTTATTTAAGGTGACTCTGCTAGTCCCAGAATAAAATGTATTTTCTTTCTTTCTTCTTCCAAAGCTGCTACATTAAGGAAGCGGAAAATGGGGCACCCTAAGGAAGAGGACAATCAATCCGATGGTCCCAATCCTCTAGTTATCATTATATTTTTAATTATTTATTTTTGCAAGAGGGTTGATAACCTGACCTGTACATTAATTATTAGCTTTAATGATTGGTTAGGTAGATTTAATTTTTAATGTGTTTCAGAGATCTGAGGTGTATGAACTTATCTGCCTGTAGACATGGTTGGAGGTTCGTTGGCCGTCGAGTATTATGCTGGAGAAATTAGTCAGGGTTTCGGCAATTAGTCAGAAAAATAAAATATTCCAAAATTGTTGGGTAATTATTTTATTACTGCTAACATTTCGACTTAACTTGTAAGTCATCTTCAGGGCGATAGTAATCTCTGGGGATATCTCCGAGGTAGGTTGATGTTCACATCTCAGAGGCAAGAGCTAAACTGGAACAAAATGTGAAACGGCAGTTTAGTTATACACTCTGAGATGTGACCATAAACTTCCCTCGGAGATCTCTCCGAACATCACTATCGTCCTGATGATGACTGTCAAGTTAAGTCGAAACGTCGACAATGATAATAAAATAATTACCCAACAATTTTGGAGTATTTTATTTTTCTGATCCTCGTCGAATTTCTCCAGCAATATCTGTCCGTAAATGTACTCCGATCTTAGATTTGACTTCAAAATCCAATAGGCCAAACAAACGCATAAAATTAATTGTCAATATTGATTTTGTCATTATACATTGGATGTGATTAAAAAAAATGGGTGAGATTATACTAAAACATGCCATCCATAACTTGAGCTATTTTTGACGTGATTAAGATTTGGTAATTAACGTTTATTGGATAATGGCAAGTCAATAGACCGTATAGAAAACGTACATAAAAGAAAATGGTCGCCTTCAGATTAACCAACTTTTATGAACCAAAATTATCGATAAAATTAAATTATCCAATATATTTCCTTAATAATTTAATTATAATAACATACAACAACATTAACTATTAATGGTAATAATATAAATTTATTTAGTAATAATTTTTTTTTATTTGGGTAGAGATTTTATTATGTCAACTGGACATTTACATATTTTATTAAAGAAAATACTGATTACACGTAATAACAGTATGGAGAGTTTTTTGAACGAAGATATTATTATTATTATTAGATGATTTTAGTTGNATAAAAAAAATACTAATTTAAAAAAAGTGTATTTTTTTAAAGATAATCTGCCAACGTTTCAGCTTTAAATTTAAATTTGTATTTTTTTTTTATCTACCTTGACCGAACCCCACTAAAATCTAATAGTAATAACAGCATATTTTTTATTTCCAATACCATTTATTTCTGGAAGGGAATTTATGAATTAAAATGTGCGCCATCTTGGTATCAGAGCCTACAATTTTGGTTTTTTTTTTTTAAATAAAGACTTTCGGGAGTGTTACACCATTTATAAAAAAAAAAGAAAGAAAAAAAGCTATCCGAAACTAATAAAAACTAGGAGTAAAATTCAAACAGTAAATTAATTAAAAATACTGAATGTACAGTACCGATAAGGCATTAAGAATTGTAAAAAACAGCTGATTTGGATGTGACAAAAGGGAAATTCGATGCTCCTCGTCATAGGAAACAGTGGGCTCTCGGAGCCATTTGGAGACACAGCTGGAATACGAAGTGAGGTCTAGCAGTTTTAATCATCGTTCTCATCGGTGGAGGTGGTGGTGGGGGGGAAGTATTTGTTATCCATAAGTGGCTAATACTGATAACAGCCAGTATTTCATGAGCAACCAACGCATCAACACTATTTCGCAGGTAATCCCTTCTCCCTCAATCACTCTCCCTTCCTCCCTCCTTTCCCCTCGCTCTCTCTCTTTCTCTTAACCGCCCCTCCCCCCCTCTCTCTCTTACTATATCTCTCTCTCTCCCTTCCTCCCTCCCTCCCTTCCCCACGCTCTCTCTCTCGCCCTCAATCTCCCCCCCTCTCCCCCAATCTCCCCCCTTGCCCTCAATCTCCCCCCTCACACACTCTCTCCTTCTCTTTCAATCTCTATCTCTATCTCTATCTCTATCTCTCTCATTCTGTTTCTATCTCTCTTCCTCCCTCCCTTCCTTCCCCACTCTCACTCTTTCTCTCTCTCTTTCTTCTCCCTCCCCTCTCAATTTCCTCCCTCACACTCGAACTCTCTCTCTTTCTCACCCACTCCCCCTCACAATTACTCTCTCTCTCTCTCTCTCTCTCTCTCTCTCTCTCTATTTCTCTCTTTTCTTCTCTTATTCTATCTCTGTCTGACTTTTATGACTCTTCTTCATAAATTTTTTTTTCTGATTGTGAATTTTTCTGACATTTCATAATAATAAAATAAAAAGAAAACCTGTAAATATTGTAAATAATGATTTAGGTGTACTGTCATTGGGCAGCTACTCAATCAAGCAAAATACACGCTAATTTAAATATTTATGTATTACAGTTATTTTTTTTTTAATTTAATGTATATGTATAAATACACACACACACATATATATATTTTTCTATATTAACTTATATTGTATATATTATTATTATTGCTATTAATCAGCACATTACAAGTTGCACAAAATTAGTAGAATGTAATCACTACTAAATTTTTATTAAAAAAAAAAAAAACTGGTCATTCTCCTCCTTGAAACCTGAGACTATGTGCTCTTTCTTCGCCCAACGATCAAAACTAGTACTCCATATTGTTCCACAATTAAAGCGTTATTACAGTTAGTGACGATCAATAAATTTTGTAGGCGTTTTCGTTTATTGAACTATTCCCCCCTTTAATGACCCTCCGTTCCCACCGGTAGCTTCTATGATCAAATGTATATTGACATTAAGTCTTCTTCTTCTTCGACAATTGTACATTTTATATTCCAATTTTAATTAGACCATAAAGTAGCAGCAGCTTAAAAAGTAACAGATCTCCCAAGTTTTATTAAAGAAAAGCTTACTTATTTCAATAATTTCCTAAATTTGAACAGAAATTCAGCTCCTGAAGAAAATGAGGGTAAAATATGGCTTTATCTCTAGACTGTCAGGGAGGGAAGTGCACATTATCTATAGTTCTATTGTTTTGTAATGCACGTTTTTTTTTTTCTCGTAAAATGATATAGATTATAATTGTTAGAATATTACATTTTATTTAACTTTCTTTTAATATGGTTTTTTAAAACTTAAATTTGACTCAGTTAATGACGATTTTTGAATTCAATCCCTTTTTTTCGTTTTTCAGCCAAAAAATACCAATGTACCTATCTGTAGAGAGGCTTAAATACCACATTTCGTTTCATAATTAACAATTCTATAATATATATATATATATATATATATATATATATATATATATATATCATATTATGTATTATATTACATTCATGTATTCNTGGTAATATATATATATATATATAATACTTTATTTGTTTTTTATTTTCCATTGGATTGGTAATGAATAAAACATTTTTGAAAGTCGTTTCATAGTACGAGTGAGAATAGTTTGATATCTTTGTTACTATGTGATATAAAAATGTTTTTTATTAACTATCATACCTTATATTATCCGTCTTCATTGGTTTCTGCAAACCATCTTTTGTTGACGAGCGCTTTCGGACATTATCCATCCTCCTGGCCGAATACATGTGTTCACTGTCACTGTCTGTATTCAACAGAACAGACAAAATACAAACGCAGTTGAATACAGACAGTGACAGTGAACACATGTATTCGGCCAGAAGATGAACAATGTCCAAAAGCGCTCGCCAACAGAAGATGGTGTGCAGAAACCAATGAAGACGGATTACAGAAGGTATGACAGTTCTATATTCATTGGTAGTTATAATAATCCTTCTTTATTAAGCACTGTTTGTTAAGGTATTGAATACAATAAAAGTTGGCCAAAATAACCTCTATTACGTTCTTTAAACGTCAAGATAGCGATAACGATAATTAATATTCTATCCAATTTGATTTTGTCCTTAACCCCACCGACCATACCATCCGACTTTTGACGAACATGAATTTATTGAATAGTTTGCAGTGGATTAGTTAATTAACCTAAATACCGAATAAGGATTCTCTACTTAAAAATTAAAAAAGCCCAGTATAGAAAAAGTATCAAAATTTGAAATCTTACTGAAGCGTGTAATTTGTTCGATCAAGACAAAAGTAACTAGGTCATTGTCGAGTTGAATATTATGATGCCACAATCCCCCGCCATCGAGGTATATTTTTAAGTTGCGAGAATAAATTCACCCTATTGGTCGAGATCCCCCTAATTACATTTTATGAAAGATTGTGCAATTTACGCTGGGGATTTTATTTAGGCAAATAGATTTGAAGAAATTTGGTCAAATGTAACCAAAGTCATATTTACCTTCCTCCTATGATGGGAGGGTGCTATTGTCTCACCCAATGGAAATTTTATCAGTCGATATGTATAAAAACATCATTTTAATTTTATACTTTTATTTATTAATTACATTTATGTTAACATATTAACATTTTGTAATTTCATTAAAATGAACTAAAATATCAGAAAATGACAATTTTAGTTAGGAAAAAGTTGGTGATCAATGACGCCACTCTGAATTTATTTACAGACTAGGTCCCCAGGAGGTCACGAGGCCATCTTCGTTTGAGTCGACGGGTAGGGTTGTATGGGTTGGAGTTGGAAGGCAAGGTCTGTGCTAGTGGATGAGGATGGTATGGCAGTTTACTGTGGAAAAGGCTGAAGCGAGAAGAAATGAAGTCTTGAACAAAAGGGATGTTAAGATCGCGGTGAAGGGATCAATTGGATACGTAATAGGGAGCCTTTTCAATTATTCTGAGGGTTTTGGATTGAATGGACTGGATTCGTTGGAAGTTGGAAGGCATGTTCGCCCCATGTGAGTCGTTAGAAAATAACATTATATCAACAAATGACTGACTTTAACTCAGGGTGCGTTTAGAATATTGATATCTCAGTTTATCATAATCTAGCTCCTGGCGAAATTTCAGTCTACCGTAGGACGAAGCGAAGCCATAATTTAATGGCGATAAAGTATATCTGAAAGATCCGAGAATAGCTAGACTCGAGGCGGACATTTCTTCGAACGGTATCCGATGTTGGCTGAATACTTCATGGGCACCAGCTTCTGATTGGTGGAGAACTCCGGAAGGCGGAGCCAATGGGGTCCAAGTGCCCGCCAATATTCGTCCTTCCCCGCGACCTTCCGGCAGTCTGTAACGCTGAAATACTTATGAGAATAGTTCCGTTCAATGTTTCAGCTACATAGAGGGCGCTTATTACCGGAGAAAGTCGATATTTCCCGAAAGCCATAATACATTTTCCTTGTATTCTTACAAATATAAAAAAATTGACCAATTTTATTTTGAACTTATGATTTTCAGAAGCAATTTATAGCTATAATAAAAGTGTAAAAGAGCCAAATAAGTCTTTAATATTTTCTCTACCTAATGGTTTTAGTGATATTTCATTATTTTTTTTTTTACTTTTCAATATAAGTTAAAACCAAAATTTGTATAGCCAATTGAAATATATAATTCCTGAAGGCCGAATGTGAATGAAATTTGACAGAAAAAAAAATTAAAACTACAAACAAACTTTGTCATTAGCAAACTCATGTGAAGTTTTGGAAAAAAACAAAGAAAGTAAAATGCTTAAGGTAGAAGCTGAGTAAACTTAGTGTATCCTCATTGACGATATTGATAGGTGATCAATGATACCACTCTCAATTTATATACAGATTATGTACCCAGGAGGTCAGGGGGACATCTTCGTTTGAGTCGACGGAGAGGGTTGTAGGGGTTGGAGCTAGTGGAGTAGGATGGAAGGTTTACTGTGGAAAAGGGTGAAGAGGGAAGAAATGAGGTCTTGAACAAAAGGGATATTAAAATAGTGGTGAAGGGAGAAATTGAATACGTAAAAGGGAGCATTTAAAATTATTCTCAGGGTTTTGGATAGATAGGACTGGATTCTTTTGATATTGGAAGGCTTGGCGGCACCCCAGGTTTCTACTCCGTAAGTCCAGATTGGTCGTAATAAGGTTTTATAGAGCGTCAGTTTGTTCTCTATCGTAAGATTGGATTTCTTATTCATGAGTCTGTATAGAAGTCCATATCGTTGAACGGAATTTGAATGTGGTAAAGGTATATTGTTAAATTTCACAATTTTAGGAATGTTTTTCTTCCGCAATTGGAAATTAACATGAACGCATTCCGCTTCATTAATTTTTACTCTCATTTTGCCACACCATTTCTAAATGCTATCAAGATGATCTTGTAGGTTTTTAGAAGTAGTTTTAGGATTTTAGGGGTGGGAAGACAGGATAGCCTTGTCAGCTGCAAATTGAGCTAAGAGGGTACTTGGATGGGTAGGGATGTCAATTAGATGTTTTTTAGTTGAGGTTCGGTCAAGGTAGATCCAAGAAACACGATTCAAAAACTAGAATTTTTAATTATTTGACGACGTTTCGGCTGACATTGTAAGCCATCTTCAGGGCTATTATGAAGGCGAGAGAGGACGTTCTGTCACCAGGGTTACGTATTCATGACTGGATCATGACTTTGGGATCCTGGTGACACCTTGTCTCTTCCTGCCATCATGATAGCCCATGTAAGCTAAAACATAGTCATTCATCAGATCCCACTAAAAATATTATATATCTCTTTTTCTTCGAGATCATGATAATGATATGTTTTCTGAGATATAACTTGACCATATAGTCCTAGTCCTCATTTAGTAAACTTTCACTCAAAGTATGTCTGATACTCACATTTCAAGCAGATGCGGTTTGCATTGACCTACCATACTCGTAGAACTCTGTCGCTAATTTGTTTGAATAATTAGTTTTATATATGTTATATTTAAATTCCTATATTGTTTAATTGTGAAATAGTATTTATATTTAAAAAAAAACACTGTTTAGACAATTAATGCGAGGGAATAGAATAAAAAATCTATCGGTCTCAGCTAGGACTCGAACCTGGATCTCCTGCTTTCCGGACCCAGCAAGCAGGAGATCCAGGTTCGAGTCCTGGCTGGGACAGATAGATTTTTCATTCTATTCCCTCGCATTAATTGTTTAAAATTTACGTGGGATATACACTACAACTAAATTAATATTTACATATAATATAGACTTAAAGCAAGAAGNTTTTATTTAATATTTATATATTTTTTTCGGGAAAATATTTTTAAACGGATATAATATGATTTTAGTAATTTGAAATACAACGATTTTAATTATTTTTAGATCACTAATGGCTGGTGAGCTGAAACGGCCGCCGTAGCTGAGTACAATGGTTAAAAAAGGTGAGTTAGAGAAAGGCCTTCACTGGAGAATGGTGCAATTACTGTCTGCGTCATTCATGAGTTTCACATGTTGACATTTTTTCACGCTAGTCATTCACTGTGTGTTGCTTGGAAAATACGTGTGTCGCTTGAATGCGCATTGGTGCAATTACTGTCTACACATGTTGACATGACTTTCACATGTTGACATTTTTTCACGTTAGCCATTCACTGTGTATTCCCTGGAAAATACGTGTGTCGCTTGAATGCGCATTGGTGCAATTACTGTCTACACATGTTGACATGACTTTCACATGTTGACATTTTTTCACGTTAGTCATTCACTGTGTATTCCATGGAAAATACGTTTTTTGCTTGAATACGCAATGCACTGCTTTCCATTGTGATGTCTTGCTTCTCGTATATGCCACCTGTATTTATTTGTAAATGTGTATTAAATGCCTATTTTAAACTTATTTTATAAAATAAATAATCTCTCGTTAGATCTCTTTAATATATGTCGAAATATTTATATGGATCGTATCATTAAACATAAAGTGAAACTACTGAAAATATTGAAATAATTTTGGAAGTTCATTCTAATGTTTTTATTATTGAGAAAATGTACAAACTTTGAATTATCTTAACAAACGTAACAAGTACATAATATTCACGTAGGCTTCGACGGTCGTCAGAAGTATTTACCGTTTCTTCTTCCGGGTTGGACCGTGTCAAATTGGTGTTATTTGCCGAGCTTTCGCACATCATGTGATGGCTTCTTCAGGGCTGAAAAGAGAATGAGAGTTGTAAAAGAGAGATTTTTAAAATCCAGGTGGTATATAATTACCATGTTTTATACACCAGGTGGTGTATAATCCCGGCGCGGTCTTGTCCTTGGGCGAAGTCTGCCTTCCCATTGGTTGATACTGTGTTCTGGCGGCTGGTCTCTGGAGTAGTCAGGTGGCTGGTCACTGATCTCATTCTCTGTTCAGCCCTGAAGAAGCCATCACATGATGTGCGAAAGCTCGGTAAATAAGACCAATTTGACACGGTCCAACCCGGAAGAAGAAACGGTAAGTACATAATAACATACCTATTACTTTTTTCTTAATTTGGTCTAGAAATTTGCACAGAATTTTCTTAATTGTTCCTTCTGTGATTTTTGTATACACTAATAATGCATTTGTAAAATATTTGGCTCTGTAAGAAGGTTCATTGACAAATCTAGAACTATATGTGTGTGTGTATATATATATATATATATATATATAGTTTATGATAGAACTGGAACTAATTATCTCATACTATCTTCATTAAGAACTGAATAAAAAATTAACTGTATTTATTTTGTCGAGACAAGCAATGTAGTGTACTACAGCAATTTATTTTCCCAAATTATTCTCCTTTGGAATACTAAAGATCTTTCTAAAAAAAAAAAAAATAATTGGTAGCTAATATCATTTAAAAATCTGGGTTTTTTTATTATTATAAGGAGTCTCATTACCTCATTGGATCCGTTCGGGACGCACAATCCCGCCTTTTCCAAAACTTTAATCTATAAATAAAAGCTTATCTTGAGCCATAGATGTTTAGAATGGGGTAGCAACCTCTAGAGATAGCCCCTCCTCTATGATCCTAAGGTGTTTGAAAGGGAGGCTATCACTTATAAAGAAATACTTGAAATAACAGGAGATACTGGCCCAAAAGCTTCCACTTTTGGAATAACAGCTGTTGAAGAACGCGGTAATTATTAACATTATTTTTCAACAAAAGAAATATTTTGTTTATAATTATTCCATCAAATTTTATTATTTAATTTTACCTGCAATGACTCAAAATAATTTATTTAACTTTAACTAATTTAATGATTTTAACGTTGATAATACTATAAGATGAACTGAACAAACCATTGGACTAAGTCACTATTCAGCTGTTGTTGATTTTGTTTTTAAAAAACAATTAAACTAAAAAGAAGCGGTAAATTTCTGATTGATTCTCACCCTCAGCCAATTGAGTCCATTCATGTAAGATTACATTGAGTATAACCCACATTATTTCATGCAAGGATATGGACTCCATACACAGTCAAACATAATTTGATAATTGCGACTGTGTAGAAGAGAGGAGATTTTTTAAGGTTCGAACCCATTTCTAAATGTTCCATTCAAGATGGTACTTGGTAATGGTGATCTACTATTGGACGGAAGCAAGCATTGTCGTTTTTATGTTGTTTCACTTTTATCTATTCTTCTGTCTTTAGCTGACAATCCAAACACAGGTGGGCTATGACACACACTGATTCATTCCTATACATACTATATAGCAGATTTGATTTTGTTTTTACAATGTTTTTGTATTCTATTCATTTATTTTTAATCAACGGTAAGTTTATATATATATATATATATATTTATAGATATATATATATATATAGCTTAGGCCATTGTTAATAAAGCTTT
>KZ808598.1:150504-161946 GCA_000696205.2 Oncopeltus fasciatus | reverse complement strand
TATATATATATATATATTATTTTTGTGAAATATTGATTTAAAAAAACCTGTTATATGATTCTGCTACTTATATAATAGACCTTTTTATTTCTTTATTGTATTTATATTATTTTATCGCCCATATTACCACTTACATTTAAGAGGGGGAGGAGCTACGTAATAAGTAGTCACTCTATGCTACCCATGACACTAGGCAGAATTTAATTTCTCGATAATGGCTGTCCAAGGCGAGACTCGAACATATAAGACATTGTAAAGGCACAATTCACATCTTACGTACATAAACGTTTTAAACATCCAAATAATGTCATTTAAATGGTATTATTTACCTCCTCCAAAGTCATGGAATATTAGCATTACGGAACGTTGAAGTTTCTCAATGAGAATAGTTTAACGAAACTTTTCTCTGGAACACATTTGTAAATATATATATAATAAGAAAAGGTGGAAGAAAGAGTTTACAGAACATACAAAAAGAAAAAATTACAATGAGTATAATTTTCGGAGAGATTTCTCGCCCTTCGATAGTGAGAAAAACCTTTAGTCTTCAGTTATGTCTTTAATAATGAAAACATAATACGATATAATGAAACTAAATAAACGATCGACACTCTTTAGGATTGTTTAATAATTTTATTTACAATGCTATGAAAATTGACATCATTTTTCACTTAGGGTATAGTAGTTGGGTAAAAGGGGGGCTTCTGGCACACGCAAATGAAGAAAATGGCGGACACCCTGGTTTCCCGCCAAAACTTCATACAAGCCAAGTTACGGACCGTAATGAAGAGCCCTTTACGCACCCTAGGGAACTCGATTGTCGAAATGGCCAATAGAGTCTATCAACCGGGGATGCACTACTTACTCGTAGCCATTGTCAGACGCATGGATATAGAATGGCTGACGGTCTGAGAAGAAGAAGGAGATTGACAAGGATAAAATGTGGTAAGGAGACATTCTGGAGACAAGTGAGTTCTTCGTTGAGTAATAACGACAATCCTTAATGTTCCGAAGAAAAATCGTCCTCCTAGTCATAGATAATTTCCAAAGAACATATTATATCAAGAACATTACAGGAAAAATGTGTACATTAATGTAAAAAAAAAAAAAAAAAATACGAGCAGCCTCGGGTATAAGTTTCTCACTTGGAAATACGTGTTCATGGAAGTTGACGACAAAACTTATTGTGGATTTCACTTGCCACCGAATACCTTGATCGCCTGAGTGTCAGTTATATGTTGCTATATATCTCAGGATGCTCTAAAAGAATATTTCATAACACATCAGTGCCATTACTGAAAATTTTCTTAAAATAATGCCGCCTTATGATAAGTCTATCTAAATCTCCTACAAGAACTGTACCAGAGATAAAATTGTCCATAAAGATCTCCTTCGATGCTGAAACCGCACTGGGGAAACACATAATCTTCAAATTTAGATGCTAACGGCTAAAAATGGGGAACGCCAGCTAACAATTTAGAAAATTCTCGCTCCTTAGCAGGCCAAACGTATCATACACCATAAAAAATGTAAAAAATTTTAATTTCGTTTGATTAGCTTAAATATGATGCACCTAAACTTTTACTTTACAGTGCAAGTTGAGGTGATTAGTTCTAAACGGAAGCAAACAATATGCTGACCTACATATGAGTTACGAGAACTAAACTGTCTAATCTCCTTTAACTGGCAGAGCTAGAATATTATAGCAAGATTAAATTTTATTGCATAGACTCTAAATCAGTACATTATTTCTGTAATTTTTTAAAAATATATTTAATTATANTATTTTATTAATTATAAAAATGAGAAATATTTTATCATATTTAAAAAAAATAAATATTTTTCCCAGAAAATAATTAGACTATTTCCTGAATAATGAGGTAATATTTACAGTTAATAAATATATATTATTAATCAAATAAATAAAGATAACTGGTAGAGGTTTATTGTTGGGGTTCGGTCTAGATTGATCCAAAAAATACAATAAAAAAAAAGGGTATTTTTTAATTATCTGTTGACGTTTTGGCTTACATTGTAAGCCATCTTCAGGACTATCATGAAGGCTAGAGGGGACGTAGTGCCACCTGGATCAAATGTTCATGACTGAGATCCAGGTGGCGACACGTCCCCTCTAGCCTTCATGATAGTCCTGAAGATGGCTTACAATGTAAGCCGAAAAGTCGGCAGATAATTATAAAATACACTTTTTTTTTTCTAGCACACGCATCTTGTGTTGGTCTGCCCGTCTGTCACTAGAGGTAAAAATTATGGTGTCTACATCATTAACTCTCTATCGGAGATTGCATTTGCTTCAAGTTTACAGATTCACCTGATCGAAATAAGGTAATTGAATTTCCCCAGCGGGTATTATTATTCAATTCAGCAATGAAATTACAAAATAATTGAGAGAAATTCATAACTTGTTTATGATTAAATTCTTCTAATTTTCCTCTGCTTTAGGCATGGGCTAGAGCCAAACTGCAAGTCATTATACAATGATTGATTTTCTTCAATTTATTAATGGTTAATTTAAACTTCAAAATTCAAAATTAAGCGAAAGATCAATTTGCGGTACCGCTCATTATAATAACAATAGAAAATTTATTCTTATGCTGATCATAATAATGACATGAAAATCTTAATTTCGAACCCCATGCTCCTTTATTCACTATAGATATTAAAAATAATATATAACGCCCAATTACGGATAATATAAATAAAATATATCGTTTTCCATTTACACAAAGTGATCAAGGTAATTTTGTTTTACAGCCTTACAATAAGGGATTCAAACCTAATCAAATGCTATTCAAAACTTTATTTTTAATTGCTAATTTAATATTTTATATTTGGACTTTATCAGGCCCACGGGAGAAAATTTTTTTTTAATAATATGTTTTTCATATTCAACGTGATTTGAAAAGTAAAATATCAAATTTTTAAGGGGGAGGGTTGGATATTGATAATTAGGTCGATTAAAATATTTAATTTTAAAATGAGAAACTGCTCTAAAAGTCGAATAGAAAAGCTTTAAATGTTCCTAAAGACGATTTATATTTATCTAAATACTCCTCACTTACTTTATTATTGATGTTATTTATTCAATTATAAGCAAAATCGAACAATGAGGAATTTCCAGAAAATTTATATTTAAGTAACAGCAATTTAACAAAGTCCGATATAGTCACTTTAGTGTAATCATTTTTCAATGATCCGTTCCGATTTCTAGCATAATTCAACTATAAAAAGTAAGGGTCTACCTCAACCTATGATATTGGTCATTTTCTGAAAATGGGGCCGAGAAATAATGGAGGATATCATATTTCTGATTTCCAAAATTTGTATACTCCTCTGTTTTACCTCTTAGGCTATAACTGGAAAGATAGAGGAAAAAAGTATATGTGAAAATATAATATTTTATCGATCATGTAAAAAAGTTTATAGAAGAAAATATTATGAAATGGAAAGTCATTGATATGCTTTGAGTACATTTACTGGTATGTAAGAAGAGGCTTAAATTATATAGTCTTGTAGAAAAAATGTTTTATTAGGAAATTATAGCGCTTTTTATCTAATTATTATTACTGATGCTGATTTTGGGGCCTTTTGCCCCTTCTTAAACTTAAATTTTAGTTAAGTGGGATTTGCTTATTATTTTTATACATCATTTATTATGTTTATTCAATTTATTGTTATTTACTATTAAGGCGTTTAAACTTTATTAATAATAAAAAAAGTTCTGCAATGAATAATATATTTATAGCTAAATAATGTTCACATAGGTACATAGATTTATAGGAATTATTGGCAATTTTGACATCAAGCATACAGCCTATTGAATGCTGGAGTAAAAAAAATTAGTTAAATTACTTCAATTTGGTCTTACTTTGCGATCAATAAAGAAGGGGGGGGGCGAGCACATATTCGAGTGCTGGAATTCAATAACTAACTTCTTCCAGTAGTTTCTCCTACTTCTGTCTACCATTAGTGCCCTGGCATGTACCTCGCGTCTTTCGGCAGCGACCAGACAGAGAGACCTTTTGAGACAGCGTCATTGCTCAACACTCTTCTCCCTCTTCTCGTCATTTCCTCGTCCTTCATCCACTACGCCCCATTAATGACCCAAATTCCTCTGGTCATTTCGGAATCATAAGTAACAAATATACTTCGTTAATATTTGTCTTAAAGTAATTTATTTTTTTTCAAATGTATGCTTTTTTCATTGTCACAAACAAGATTATTTACTTTGTCCTTCTTAATCATTCAAAATCTATTCACCAAAAAAAAACAAAAAAAAAACTGTAGAAGTAAGTTCATATTAATTAGATGAAATGATCGAGAACTGGATTTCAATTGTGATAAAATATTGGTTTATTTCATTTAAACAATGTTTTTATTATTGCCAACGTTTCGGCCTAAATTTCAGGCCTTCTTCAGGACAATGAGAATGATGGAGGAAGATAGTCTCCTGCTTGAACTGTCCTACAGTCGAATTTCCAAATAATCGTTTATAAAGTTTGACGGCCAACTATCTTAAATTAGTTAACTGCCTAAATAACGAGAAGAAAGCTGGGATTTTACTTTGCAGAGAACTGAATTAAAAAGATTTAAGAGCTATACTAGTAGGCATAAATGTAATTTAAGTATAACGAAATTCGTCAAACTGCTTTTAAATAATGCTTATAGCATATTGATTTCCAAAATATAACCTTCTGTTGCATAATTTTTTAGTGCAAGAGGAAATATCAGAAATTAAGAACAATAGCTATTAAAATAATTTCATTCTATCAATTTTGCATTCTTGGTGTTCAAGGACGCAAATCTAACAATTTAGTTTAAATGTAAGCAAATTATAAATATTTTAGGGGGAAAAATAATGGTTTTCACTTGAGGAATTTTGGGTTCTGCATTGTTATTTATGATAGAAATGTCCCAGTACAGAAAATTTAAGAATATGTGTGTGTGCATGTCTATATATACACACACAAACGTATATATGAGTATATTATTTGTATTAGCTATCTACCTTATTTTAAAAGTCCAAAAATCATCGATAAATGATGTTTCTCTACAAAACTGTTGCATGAGTTCTGATTAGTTCTTTGATATTGGTAATCCGCCTAAGGGAAGAGAGAGATTAAATTACCTAAATTTAGGTCAAAAAAATTGCGAAAATTAATAGGTTCATAAATTAACAGAGAATTCTTAGATTTAATTAGAAATTACAACCAAGAAGAGTCTAGAGAGAACTTTATTTTTAGTAGAATATATTACTTTACTAATTCTAGTAAAATAAAATGGATAAAATATTACTTAATTTATTTTTTGTAAATTAAAATTTTAAAATTGTTCTAAGCAATATTCGAGGTTAGTTCAACATTAAATTTATCAATTTAAATGTATTTGCCATTAAAAATTATGAATTAATTATTTTCAATCTAATCTTGTATCTACAAAACTGCAGAAAAAACAAAGAAACAACTATTGACAATAGACTGAAATTAGTCGAAAAATTTGTTTCTTCAAAACGATTTATTATTACATAGGAGGGACACAAGTGCTCCTGTAATGATTGACACGTTACTAAGTGGACATTCTTTGACTTAGCCGTTATCTCTAACGACCTTAAAGACACCTTTTAGACAAGATCTACATATTTACCTCGGCTCTATTGACTGCCTCATTCCTTTGATCGACAAGAAATCTTTCCCATAGATCTAGATTATCTTAAATATTTCTCTTTAAAAGAATATACAATTTATAAATAGTATTAAACAACAATTGTTTACTATATCAACTGCTGTTTAATATATATTAAATGTAAATAACTACTCATAGAGCGGAGCAACTTTTTAGGTGTTTATTTCCATTATTTTCAATAAAAGCAACTACAAATGTTTCTTTGTACAACTACACACTAATAAATACATTTTAACTAAAACATAAATTTGACCACAATCGATTTTTATAATATATTTTTATTGTTGAAACAAAAATATTCTCATAGTAAATATTTCTTCAGATATAGTAAATTTTGACATATTAACCTTGAAGGTTGCATATCCATCTTGGTTTTAGTCGTCTGGGGTCGGAGGGTTGTGAGAATGGATCCGAAGAATGGGAATTCTTCAGGTAGAGTATGAGTTTATTACGGAAACAAGTGGAAATGAGTCTTTAGATATACGCGATATTAAGTTCAATGGGGTTCAGACGGACTTAAAGTTGAGAAATTAGGAAAAGAGACAACGTCTTACACAGTACGGCTACGTGAGTTATGAGTTCCACTGCAATAGTGCCTAGTACAATCCATACAATCCTTGAGATTTAGTCAGTCCATTCTTTAGAATTCTTCTTCTTCTTTCTCTTCCTCCTTAGTGCCTTTCAGCATGGAGGTGCCTTAGTCCAGCAAAATAAGACGAGTAGGAGTGGAATGGTTGTTCACCTGCGATTTCAAGGGCAACACAATTGTTTTTTAAATATAGAATTTATTATTATTAGAAGAATAGTATTCAATTTGTACGATGGAGGACAGTAAAAATTGGTTAAAAAATTAAAAATTCATAGATTTATGGCGAAATTTAATCGTTGGAAGTGTTAATAAATCTGAACCCACAGATTAAACTAAACTTTTATAGTTATTATTATTATTATTAATTATTATAGTATTTACATGACAAGTAGATTTGTAGCACCTTAGTGAGTATCATGTGAACCCCAACTTGGTTATACTTTTCTTTCAGCTATAGGAGCTAAACTTTTTATAAGTAGATGTTTTTTAGTTGGGGTTAGGTCAAGGCTGATCCAAAAAATACAATTTAAAATATGTGTATTTTTTAATAATCTGCTTTTTCGGCTTACATTGTAAGCCATCTTTAGGGCTATCATGAAGATGAGAGGGGATGTCATGTCACACCAGTAACCAACTAAAAAAATCTTACGGAATAGTCTTTTTAGGAGGAATAATCTCTACGGTCAAAAACTCTCCATTTAAACTACTTATTTTTTCGGAATTTAATTTCATTATTCAACACAATCAATTTAAGGATTTGGTTTACTATTACTTTTTGGGAATTTACTGGAACGCTAAACCATAAAATCAGTAGTGTTGAATTTGAATCTTACCACTATGTAACAAGATTTTCATAGGCTCTAGTGACTTTAGTATTTCAAAGCAACTTAACTTGCCCTGTCACACTATATTCAAATAAATAAATATTCAAAATTAGTAGTGGGAATGAACCCAAAATCCAAAAGCTGACCTAATTTCCCGCGAGATTTGGCGGCCACGTTTCGATTTCTCAACGCGTTATCTTTTTACTTAGTATTTTCCTCGAATTATCACGAGTTGTAGGAAGAATACGTCTCAAATTATGTATATTTACTTAGGGTGCAAAGTGATAGTATGAGTGCGGGGAGTCGCTAACTAGTTAAGAGTACCGAATTTCGGACAGAATCTAGTTCTCTCTAAGGAGCTAGGGTTGTTTCATTCCCCTACACTTAAGGGATGACTGCCTCACCCTGGCCGGTAGTTAACAAAACTGCCCTTCAGGGGGTTGTTTGTCAGCTCCCGATAAACGCCGGGCCAGACCCATCAGCTAGCTCTCCCCCATTAATGCCAAGCTAACTCAGCCTGCAGTTGACAAGTCGAAGGAATCAAAGAAGGATACACAATGGCGTTCCTAGACCTCAGCAGCCACCGCCGAGAGTCTACTCGGCCACGACCTTTAGTTGACAGGAATCGGGAAATATTCCTCTTCCGTATTCGTAGTCAGTCATAAGAGTCATAAGCCAGTATACTGTGTAGCAGCAAGTCAACTCAAAACCAAAGACATGTTAGCCTTGACAACCACCTGCAATGTTCAGGTTGAATCAATCAATACTCAACACAATACCTAACTCTACTGTTACTAAAACGAACATTCGACACAAAAACAGACAACAACGCAAAAAAACACAAGACAGTATAATCCATAGTCAGACACTATCAAACACAAACACATTTACAAAAATCAAAAACTTTTGGAACACTTTGAACACCTCTACAAAGGAGATTATAACTAATCCCTGCTACAACTAATACCTGAAATAATGGACACTGACCCTTATAACTCTCGCATTTGACAGACCTTATCGCCGACAAAGCAACCGTTACAGCTAAACGACTCTTATACCTGACGCATCTGACCAACCCACAGAATACAGACAGTAACAGTGAACACATGTATTCGGCCTCGAAGATGGACAATGTCCGAAAGCGCTCGCCAACAGAAGATGGTTTGCAGAAACCAATGAAGACGGATAATAGAAGGTATGATAGTTCTATATTCATTGGTGGTGATAATAACCCTTTAGATTATTTAAATAATGAGAGTGATAATTCAAAAACTTCACCAATCCACACCCCATATGATGACATCAACGACATTAAAATAAGCGACAGTTCGGAAATTCTCTATTTTTTCTTCAATATTTTAATGTCAAAACATTTTGAATCATTAGAAATTATTACCTATTGCCAAAAAAAAAAATATATATATATATATNTATATATATAATTTTAATTTTTATTTCCATAATTTATTTTGAAATGTAAAAACATTCAATATTGTATTAGTAATTTTAATTTATATTCTATTTCACATCTGCCTTATCTTAAATCTAATTAAACATTATCTTAAACCTAATTAAACATTTTTAATATAGGGATGGAAGAAAATGCGTCTTATTATATTGATTTTTTCATGTCAAGGTGTCAGATAAATCAGATAGGGTTTAAAAATAATAGATATAATCATAGCATTTTACTTGAAATTTTAAGTACATTTGTACTGAATTCAGTTTAAAGTTTTTGTTATTATTATTGAAAACCATATTCATAAGTGGTTTGTTTTTATTACTGATGATTAAGTGGAAGATTTGACTATAAATTTTTGAAAATTTTAGTGATTTAAATAAAATTGTAAAATAAATCCTAAAATCCTACGTGCATATGGGAAGTTATATCTGCTATAAAAAGAGGACGAGCTCTCAATGGCTTCACTCCTAAAAATTCCATATTGCTAGAAACAAATTATCTCTCGAATATGCCATTAACGAGAAAGAGGCGTAAATATTGAAAAGTTATAAATTTATTTTTTAATCCTCAAATTTTTAAATAAAAAAAAACAATCAAAATTATTGAATAATAAAACCAATTTAGTATTTATAATAAAATCAAATTTGAAAACGAGAAAATTTAAGATAAAAATTGGATGATATAATTTACAAATAAAAGTTTTTGTTTTTTTCAGACCTGTTTTTATATTTTATTTGTTTTTGTGTTTCTTTTGTTATTCAGACCTGAGCAAGGAATCCAAAATATTACCTTTTTTTTAAGTATTATATTTTAACCAACGACCGTTCTCAATATGTTTAGTTAAAAATTAAGATATATAAAATGGAGGATTGGTCGGAGATTCGTTCTTGGGATTTGAATAAACAAAGACTAAGTTGAAAAATAAAATAGAGTGCATACTTTTTTTTTTGTGGTATTTAATCCCACGTAAGTATTAACAATTTTTAGTGCAAGGGAACATAATAAAAAATCTAACTTTCGCAGCCAGGACTCGAACCTGGATCTCCTGCTATCCGGGCCGGTGCATTATCCACTTATGCTTCCGGGACAAGTCTGATAAGTTATTAAATTCCCCGCACTAGTGTCGAGAGTCTAACCTCCGAGGCAGAGGAATATATCTTCTTATGCTCAGAGGAGCTGACATTGTCAAGCTGTTTAAATGACTCTCGTTATTTACTTTTAAATTTTAATTTTATCTCGGTAGCGTAAATAGAAAACGCACCGGCCCGGATAGCAGGAGATCCAGGTTCGAGTCCTGGCTGGGACAGTTAGATTTTTTATTCTGCCCCCTTGCACTAAAAATTGTTAAAATAGAGTTCATTACTGCCAACGTTTCGGCCTAATTTTCAGGTCTTCATCAGGGTGATGTTGGCGTCGGGGAGAGTCTCCTGCTTCAGGGTAACCAAATCGTGAGTGGTTTGATTGATTTAGGTACCCTGGAGCAGGAGACTCTCTCTCTCTCTCTCTCTCTCTCTCTTTCTCTCTCTCTCTCTCTCTCTCTCTCTCTCTCTCTCTCTCTCTCTCTCTCTCTCTCTCTCTTTCTCTCTCTCTCTCTCTCTCTCTCTCCATCACCCCTCTTGCCCTGAAGAAGGCCTAAAATTTAGGCTGAAACGTTGGAAGTAATAAAAACTTCTTCTTGGAAAATTAGTTTTTATTTATACAAATCCCCCAGCTAATCGTTCCTCATAAATAAAAGTTTTTTTTTTCCTAATGGCTTTTAGGCAGTACAATGAAAAAATTGAAATATTTTTGCTATTTTGCGTATTAATTTTATATCCAAGCCATTTCTCAAAAATTCATCTTTTACTTTTTAAGAAACAAATAAATAAAATAAAAAAATTAATAATAATAATATAACGTCGTCTCGGCTTACGCCTTATACCGTGCAAGAATCATTTGCAGATCATTAATTTTAAAACCTCACAAACTCACCTAATCCCTATAAGTTGAGACTGTGAGTAGTGGAGTTTTCGTAAACTTAAAATTTATATAATTTGTCAACTTCTGCATTCTCTAAATAAACAAAAATAAACAATAGATAACCTATTTATAATATTACTTATAAAAGTGTGAAATATTTGTTTTTTTAGGGGGATTGTTTTGATTTTTCAGATCGCATGTATATTTAGTTGATTTTCTACTAGCAAAATAAACTAAAATCTTTACTTGACCAAAATCGAATCAAAATTTAAATGCAGCTGCGCTCTTGAGATAATGATATCACAAATACCTCTGAAACTTACGAAAGACTTGCAGAATATAAATGTGCATTGTTGACATTGAGTCGGTTTGCAGCCACATTGGACTCTATTTTTAAGTGAACTCTTTCATTGAGAGATCACTCAGCCGGCGAATGGGAGGCAGAAGAAGTGGGCATACATGTTCAGGGCCAATGAAAAGGCAGTTCATTCTGGTCATTTCCTTTTCAATAAGACCACCACCAGCAATCAGACCATCCTGCCTTTGACGTCTTACAAGAAGTCCTTCGGCACCAATATCCAATCCAATGAAGGAAAATGAATAAGGAGTTATCTACAGTAACTCTCCATTAAACGCCACACAGGCGCCAAATAAGGCTGCCGCTTACTCTTAAATACCAGATATGCAAGTTTAAAATGTCGTTTTAATTCCAATAGAATGCGCTCTTAGCCTATTAAAGGATTTGCTTATCTCTAAACGCTATTTTGTTTGTTAGTCATTTGTTTACAAAAGTCAGTTGTTTTTAAGTCGTTTACGTGGACGTATCATACCTTTCTTTGGTGTTAAAAATGTCTAATTTTAAGCCAAATAAAGAGCATTTGCGGCATGTCATGATTTTCTTATTTAAT
>KZ808598.1:126870-136893 GCA_000696205.2 Oncopeltus fasciatus | reverse complement strand
AACACATATATATATATATTAGGTTAGCCAATAGAAGGGTTTTAATGGCTTAATGCAAAAAATGGGAAATAGTATTTTTCTTTAAGCAAATCACCAAAGCCAAATTTACAGAGAATAACATAATCAATGAAAATAATACATAAATTTAACAGAAGAATAATAACTTTCCATCGTATGATTTTTCACACTACATCATCAAATAAAAATTTAATTAATGTCACAACATTAATGAGAAATACTAGAATTTAACTCTTGTAAAATTACAAGTTTAAAATAAGTGTTTTTTTTTTCACTTCAATAAATTCAGAGATGTATTAGAACTTTTTCAATATAAATATATTCAAAAATTAAATGTCTCTTATTTAACACACACACACACACACACACACATACACACAACATACATATAATTACTTTGGAATTTAGTTGTTTTTTTAAAAACTAGGATGAAAATTAACTCTTAGCCCCTGAAGAGGGCTAATATCAATTGTAGATGTCAGAAGGATAATTGTAAATTATTCTGTGGGGAAAGTGGAATGTTCTTAGCCTTTAATCGAAAATGGGATTTAAGTAACGCGGTTGCTGGTTTCGTCTTTTTCTGTGGTGACTTACTCAGGAGATAAAAAAAAAAATAAGCCTGGCTGTACTAGCATTTACTGTATGTGTACAGGAGGCGGAGCTTTATACACAGTAATATATAATAAATATTGATTTAAAAAAATTAGGTAGGAGAGCAATTTTAGTAGACTTTGAATTTCAAATTGACGTCTAGGAACAAGTATTCTTGCAATAAGTCTTTATGTAAAATGCCTTGCTGTACCCTTCGAACAATGTCTGGTTAGCAATGTCCTCAAGTATCATATGACTTCGAAAAGATCATGTTCAGCTATCTAATTTAAATTCCAGTCTTCATGAGTATGGTGACACTCTGATCATCCATGGTAGGCTACCATTCACGTTACAAGTGCGTAATGTTTTCTGCATGTCCTCCATTCTCTGAAGCTCAGATTTTGCGTTATCATTCTCTCTTATCACCACGTTCTTCTCCTTTTTGAACCTGGGCCTCTTCTCTTTATTTAATTTCCAATAATGGCTTTTGTGGATCGCTGATTCCTTTTTCCTGGCTCTTGAAGCTCAGGAATTCAGTCTGTCATCTACCAGTCAAGACCCAGATATATCCACCAGAAGAAGCTTTTTTTTCACCTCTTGGTTGCAAATTTTAACTCCAGCAAATACAAATCCATCGATGTCTTAAATATAAGTTAAGCAAGTACTCATCATATTGATTGAGATTGGACGGGCAAGGTCGAGTCCTTTTTAACATTTGATAATGGTAGCACCGTTAATTCGGCGAATTTTATTCATTTGCTCGCAGGAGTAGAGGGCTATAGAATTGTACAATAATTATATATTTATATAAAATATAACTTCTTACTGCGAAAGACTAACATTGATCTCTTCAAAATTTACCAATGTTGTTGCATCAACTTGCACTTTCACCAAATATAAATGTGCAAGTTGCACTTTCGAACAGTGTTTTGCGATGTACTGTTGCGCAAAAACAGCTTCAATGATTTTAATAAAACATGTCTTAAATATTCCTCAAAAAGCCCCTGGACACCTTCCTAAAGAATATCCTGGGAAAATAAATCTCAAATTATATTTAATATCTTATGGATGATTATCTATTTTTATACGTTTTAGGACAGACAAACGGTTGTCCTGTGATTAGGGCTTCTGAATCCTTATCCGAAGGTCTCTTGTCATATTTCTTCCTTTTCTGTGCCTCTGTTTGTAATGGCGTAAAGAATTTCTGGTGTGCTAGTGGTGCTAGTACTAACCTCTTTTTAGGTACTATTCTTCATTGATTGGCCAAAAAGATGCAGCCACAACGGTGTGCTGACCTTACACTTTGTCTTGTATGCCACGGTTCGCGAATAAACACATACAGGGATGTGTAACTGTTGTTTTTTTACTATTATTATTATTTTTCTTTTGCTCTCTTGCTTCCGCTTAACATGAAGAACAGGGATGTAATATCCAACTAACTTTGTTTATCCGACGTCTTTACTTTTTTTTTAGCTTCAAGGGCAGCATATGGTTCCAATTCTGCGACGGAGAAATATTGCGATGCCGACGTAGTTCATACGAACGAACGAGATGCCGATTCATCTTCGTCTCTTATTTTCTTGTAGTAAATTATTATTTATCTTTTAGTAGATTTGAATAACCATCATCTATTTCGTGAAGATGATTTGTATAGAGACATTTTAAGGACTTGAAGAATTCCGCACGAAAAAATGTACGCTTAATTTTGTTCACAATAATTTTTTCTTTTTGCGCAACGACTTCTGAGGTCATTGACGCTGATTTTTATTTCTTCAGTAAGAATATGTGAAAATTATATTATTCTTACAACATAGACTGAATAATAAATTATTAAAACTTACATCTGCTATTGGATATTTTGATTTTATCAAAAAATGTAAAATTAAAAACTACTTAAAAATCTCTTCCCTCGTTACCTGAAGAAGGCTTAAAATACAGGCCGAAACGTTACAACAAACAACCATAATACCATATTGGTTCACCGATTTGTTTCTATTTAATAATAAACCTCTGACCGAACTCCGACAAACTCCTCCTCCATTCTTTTTAACATTTCCTGTTTTGTTTCTACATGAGTGCACTTAATGTTTTTCTGTCATAATGCTGTTTTATTGTGCTTAACACAAATATTAATTATATAACTGTAGGACAAAATAAACAACACATGTTATAGGAAAATTTGTCCGTAGAAAAAATGTCAATTAGAAACGGCGGGTCTTAAACCAGCGTTATCAACTAAATAAATCAGGCACTTGAAACGAGTTCCAAAATTAGAATAGAATAATTCATATAAGTAAGTCTGTTAGTAGACCCAAAAATCAAGTTGTTTTTTTTCCGTTTTTTCAGTTCAGAAAACAAAAGTCCGAAGCTTTGTGAACTAAGTGGATTCATCAGAATCGCAGTTGATATATATTTTTATCTGACCCCCACTCTGATAGAATATATCTTTTATAAATAAAAAAAATCTAGAGTTTCATTACTCTAAACTAAATATTACAACTGCTGGAGAAAAGTACTTTTGAATTCGGGCTTGAAAATTTCAGGATATCTCACTCCCATTTTTCCGATCTAGCAAAAGAACTTACTCAGCCTTCCATTTTACATTTAATTCTTAGAACAACTACATTTTTTCTGGGTTTGCTAAAAAGCAATTTGTAGAAGAGTAACTTAAGACTATGCTGTTCATTAGTTTATTTAAGTTAGAGAAGAAGAAAGTACTCGTGAAGAGAGCTCAGGAAAGACATAATTTTCGATTCACTCCATTTGAAAGAAGCTGATGTATCTTCAAAGAAGAGGGGATACACATCGGTGTATTGTCAGGAACTCTGCCAAAGTCAAAAGGCCCAGCCTCAACAACACTTTGTAGATTGTAAAGATTTCTAAATCCAGCGAAGAAATCAAAATCATTCTTTCATTTTGAAGATTAAGATAAACAAAATATTTAATTAAAAGTGTGATTTTTACTGTGATGTAAAAAATCTTTTAGCATATATTTTAATATTTTTAAAACAGTAAAATTTAAATTAAAGATAGGATCTGAACATTTATTTCAACAAAGCACGAGTAGATTGTTCAGTGATTGCATTGCTTGATTAATTTATGATATATTAATATCCAAATTCCTTAAAACTAGACAAGCTAATGATAAGCTTGTGTTAGCTCCTTTTTGAATAAGTTTCTATCTTCTATTGTTGCATAAAAATGTTGGTATCTTGATCCATTCATATCACTATATCTCTAATGCCCTTATGTGGAGGAGCCTTATTTTCATTAAACAATTTTAATATTTCATTTTTGTAGTTCTGTTGATTTTTCATTAGCTAGGACGTTTCGGGGTCTGATATGCGCCTCAGGTCGTGGATTAGTGAAAGGTAAAATACCTTTTGTGAGAATGGCATACTTAACTCTGCCGTTTTTTCGGACGGTACGTAAAACCTCCAGTCCTTAGGACTTTTTTTTTGTAAAAAANAAAAAAAAAAAAAAAAAAAAAAAAAAAAAAAAAAAAAAAAAAAAAAAAAAAAAAAAATAAGAATATCTAAACCTACACCAGTAGGTCTTAACATTCACTGTCCTATTTGTGCCAAAAAAAAAAAAAGGTCAATTCCAACTAACCATCCCTAGATCTAAATTAAACCAAAAATTAAATAATTTAACTTAATTCCGAAAAAACAAACAAAAAAAAAACAGCCGAAATACCATTTTTAAATATCCTTCTTAATATATTTTTTCTGATAATTTTTTAGAACACCTATTTTCCTAATGCCCTTTTATTCTTCAAATTAACGAAGATTAAACAATTTAAAATTTTGGTATATCTCTACCAAGCCGTAGAAAAAAAAAAAAAGAAGTATGATCGCAGAAGATTCGTTAAAATTTTTTCAGAAGTGGCACCAACGAAATATCTGCTAAAAAGTATTGAAAGTATATAAATACTAGTATATCAGATATAACCACCATAAAGTGCTTTAGTGACATATGGAAGGTTACAAATACATAGGTTACAAAAATTTATTAGATGAATTTACACCGCGTGCCCAGTCTCTGGCTTGTTTCTGAATACGACCGATTGAACCAAATCCTACATATATGCAATTGTTGAACAAGCTTTTAAAACATATTATAGTTCCATGGATTAATTACAAACTTTTTTAAAATAGCTTTCAATATAAGAACTTTACTAAATATTCTTTCAACTTTGAGACGATCTTCATATAGGTTTAAAATAAGTTTGTGGATTATTTGAACAGCTTTATTTATTTGAACCATTGATTACGACTAACTGGAGCTAATTATTTTTACATTACTGGTATTCTAAGTCAAAAACAGATGATTACTCAAAATATTTAGATCATTGTGAATTGTAAACTTATCGTGTTCATAGATACAGATATAAAAAAATACTGGATAGAAATAAATTCCTTTAAAAGTGATGAATCTGTGGTCGTGATTCGAGTTATTTCCCACTTTCGTACTTTAATCTTCTGCATCTTACATCGTTTTCTATAAAGTATACGAAAAAAACAATATAGAAACAAATTAGAAAACTCCTTGGCATGCAAGGCTTTTGAAAAAATAAAATCTTTGATTCTTCCATATCCAATTGAAGGACTGTAAAAAAAAAAAAAAATGGTTCATTAAAAATTTATGCTTAAAATTTTATTTTATTTAACTGATGTTTTCCTAATCATAAGTGTCTATTGAAGGTTATTTTGTAGCTATATATTTTTTTAAATGTTTATATTAATATGAGGGTGAAAGTTTTTCTAAATGGAATAAGACATGTCGCTAGGAAACCAATTACTGATATGCAAAAGGAGCTTGATGAGCAGACTCAGATATCGAAAATGTCAAATGCAAAAAAAAAAAAAATGTTTCGAGTATAATGAGTGAGATAGTTAACTTAGAGCTATGAATTTCATAAATGATTTGTTTATTGGCCAAAGAAGTATTTCAGCAGATAGATGGTTAAATTGAACAACTGGAAGTGGGGGATTACCTGAACTCCAATTTTTAATTTAACATTCTAGAAGTCGCAATTAGTTGTCCGTCATAATGAAATTCTGCATGCAAAAAGAAAGGCTGAGTTAGTTATTGAGCGAAGTCGGTCTAACAGAACTCTGGGTGATTACTTGAAATATTAATTGCAAGAAAATACACTTTCTTCACTGTATCTGACATAATATTTAGTTTAATCTAACTCTACAGAAAATTCCTGAATTATAATAGAAGTATTTCAAGAGTTACACTGAAAAAACAGACAATTAGGAATGGGGGTCAATCAGGATTTTAAATTTAACAGACTAGTAATCACATCAATTAGTTATTTTTCATGATAAAATTTAGGATGGTGCTTTTAAATGCAAAACAAAGATTATTGGATATTGTTGAAATTAATTTAAGCAAAATAAACAAACCTGAGAGTCAAGCGAGCTAAAAATATTGTTTTCCATGCTGAATTTGTAATATTCAGTTTAGACTAATGAGAGTCTATACAAATTAGTTTATCGATAAAAAAAAACTTTTAGGGTGACAAAACTAAAATGAACAATTAGGAGTGAGGGGGGACTTATCAGAAACTTTCAATTTTTTTGGTAGACTAGATATCAGAATATATTGTTATTCTTAATGAAATCTCACATGCTTCTTTTATATACCAACATAAAAAAGTTATGATTATTATTTATTGTGTAAAATCTGTCCTATAGAAGTGGGGTTTAATTTTTGGAAACTTCCTATCAAATATGATTTTGCTCAACAAAGAATACATTCGAAATTCCTGCGTACTCGGTTTATTTTTTTATTTTTAACTTCTTCTGTAGATCAAAACAAGCATAAAACATTTTTGATATAAATATATTCTCCTCGCTGTTTCACTATACTTGTAGTACAATTCGTATTTTCCGCCCCAGCCAAGTTTGTATATTTTGGTATTCAGCCAATTTGCTTTTATACATTTGATTATGTAAATTGTCACATTCAAGAATAGATTTCTTTGAGCGAAAAGTACGCTCCTGTCTCAAATTTTAAACACCTCTTCAAAGGGCATTTATTATTGATTAATTTATTTGACGAACTACTTAGATTCATGGTGAGCGCTCAAATAATTTATTTTGCGATATATAGAACTGAATTTAAATTCATTATATTTTTAATGACAAAATAAAATAACTGTTAGGATTCTAGTATATTGTTATAATATGTAAACATACGATTTAATAAAAATTTGATTGTATGCGTTGTATATTTACATTTCATGTGTTTAACGAAAGAAGAGTAGTACAGGTATTGTGCTAAATAAAAACTATTACTACATGTTGGCTTGCTGACAAAACCTTGTAACCGTGTCATTTTATAAACCATCTTGAATTTTTTTTTTAGTAAATTAATTTTTATTTTAAAATTTAAATTATTAATTACATGTTATTTATTTTCTATTTGCTTAATGGTTTTATTATTTTAATTATTTTTTTTCCATCCTTTAACCAATTAGTAAATCGAAAATTTTATTTCTCTAAGAAAAACCCTTCCCACTGTCTAAATAGGGAATAATATTTATTAGGTTCAAAAGGTGAGTTTGTTGACCGTAACCAACGTTTCGGTTTACATTGTAAGCCATCTTCAGGGTTGTAGAAATACAATGTCATGAGAATACAATAATAATTGAAATTAATATAATAGAGATTATTATTGTATTCTCATGACATTGTATTTCTACAGCCCTGAAATTGGCTTACAATGTAAACCGAAACGTTGGCAGATAATCCTTTATTAAAAAATACATTTTTTTTAAATTTGTGTTTTTTAGATCCACCTTGACCGAACCCCAACTAAAATCATCTAAGAATATTTATTAGGAATAAAATTCTATAGTTAGGGGTGACATTAATTAATTTCTCTACTACATGCTTCATAATAGACTTAAGTATAAAAAGTTGAATAATTCAATAATGGATGAATAAGGGTAGAAAAACCAATTTTGAAAAATGTTATAATTTAATTAACCTATTTTATTATATATTTTTTGCTATGATATTCAAATAATGTTTTGGTTGTTACATATCTTATTGGAGAATAATCTTCTGTATCTAAATTTCTTTAGCTCCATTGTATGTCCAGTCTTTGTCCTCTTGCTGCGTCTGACAAGTTGATGGAAAGGTGCTCCACAAGGCACGAAGGTGACTAATAGCTTACACTTCCACCAGAGAGGGATTGATCGTTGGATGGGGTAGTTTCCGTGGGGGTGGGGTTGGGGCCAACAAAAACTTCCTTATCAGACGAAGGAAAATCAAGCGAGGAACGCTTGCGCTTCGATATGATTGTTGTGCACGCAACCAAGACACACACTCTAATGTATGTGTGCATGATATTCTTGGTTTTTACTATCTAAGTAATGAACTTAAAAAAATAAAGAAAAAAAACAACACTTAAAATAAGAATCTGCAATTCCAAAAGTCTGCTGTTAGGTATTTTCACACGCTAGAAATTTAAATTTAGCTCATGCTAGATCTTCTACAGACACACACATTCAGAAACACATGTATTATTTTGAACATACCACATTTGTAATATAATCGGTTATGATCTTCAATCACTGTAGTAATATCCGTAGAGAAGAGGAAAAGAAATCATTCTGAGGATATATATATATATATACACACACACTACTGTCTTACTTTATGTGAATTTGTTCTTTCTTTGTAAAATTGTTTAATTAATTTTTTAAATACTAACCAAAAGTTGTAAGTTATGTTACACATTTTAAATAAATTAAAACACAGTAAAAGTGTTCATCTAAGGAACCACAATATAAATTTTTAATGAAATTATNTTAAATAAATTATAAATATATTGTGAATTTAAAATATAAATCTATCTAAATACATTGTACCATTGTAAATATAGAATTTTTTTTTCAAAAAATAATTCATTATTTGAAGATAGACGAATATCTTCTGTTGCGTTAAGTGACTTTAAAACCCCATTATTAAGGTGAAATAATTGTTAAGGCTATAATACCCTGGTTTATCTTTATTACTTTTCGGAATGGGAACGGTAATTATCTTCTACCACTCACAATTATCTAGTCTACGAGTATTGGCATTTGGGCTTTTAAAGGTGATATATTTACATTGAAAAAAAAAAAGTTAAGACATTTGACAATTTTCTTTATTTCTTCACCTGAAATGAATATGTTAATAACGATAAGAAAATATTTTTTAGAACTATTTTGTTAGTAAATATAATTTGAATTTTTTATAATTTGTCGGGGTTTTTGATCCCCATCCTAAAACTGATTTTAAAAACCTACAAGATCACCTCGAAAAAATCAAACAATAGTGTGGAAAATGGAGAATAAAAATCAATGAAGAAAAATGCGTTCAAGTTAATTTCCAACTGCGGGAAAAAGACTTCCCTGAAATTGTGAAATATAACAATATTCCTTTACCACAATCAAATTCCGTTCGTTACTTTGGGTTCCATCTTGACCCCCGACTTATATGGGGCGAACATGCTGAAATTAAAAGACAGAACTCAATCGGCGAAATGGACTTTTATACAGACTCATGAATAAGAAATCCAATTTTACGATAGAGAACAAACTGACGCTCTATAAAACCTTATAACGACCAATCTGGACTTAAAGAGTAGAAATCTGGGGTGCTGCCAAGCCTTCCAACATCCAAAGAATCCAGTCCTTTCAATCCAAAACCCTCCGAATAATCGCAAATGCTTCCTATTACGTATCCAATTCATCCCTTCACCACGATCTTAGTATTCCTTTTGTTCAGGATCTAATTTCTTCCCGCTTCAGTCTTTTCCACAGTAAACTGCCATACCATCCTAATCCACTAGCACAGACTAACCAACTCCAACCCCTACAACCCTCCCCGTCGCCTCAAACGGAGATGGCCCCGCGACCTCCTGTGGACGTAGCCTGTAAATAATTTGAGAGTGGTGTCATTGGTCACCTTCTCTCTCCATGTGATTTACCGGTCAAACTGTCAAACTGTTTCATTATTTATTAACATCATTATTTTTTTTTCATATAAGTGCACTATTTATTATTTGTATTATAACTGGAAACAGAGGGAATTCATGGAAACTATGTAAAATCGCGCGTTACTCAGAGCAGAGATGGTCTGGCATTGTCTGGCCTCAAGGCAGAAAGTACAGCTGACTTGAGGCCGAACAGTCAAGGAATGGCCTCAAGAAGAAGTGACTCAAGGCGTAGATCGCCCTTTCACCCCACAAACCACGCGCCGGCAGGGAGAAGGACGCGGCGGGAATGAGGCGGACCTCAAGCTGGTGTAGCGCGTCCCTCTCCCTGCCCACACACAGAAATAGACCAAGAGAAAAAAGAAACGCCAAGGTTGGCGATTATGTTCAACAGTTCCGCCCCCCCCCCCACCCCCA
>KZ808598.1:112564-126345 GCA_000696205.2 Oncopeltus fasciatus | reverse complement strand
TCATTCCTATATAAATTCTTATAATTTTTTATTAAATAAAATAGCAAATATATGAATAGATAAAATTACTTTGACATCTACACTATAAAAATCATATCTTTGCGGGATAAAAGTCTGAGTTAAGAAAAAATAAATTGTGATGCACAAGTATGCTTATTAAAATGGAACAAAAGCCAATTAAATAGGTATTATCAATTGGATATTAAACATCTAACCTTTAATTCATCCATTTTTGAGTTTTGGATCAAGTTCATTCAAAATTAAGCATATTGTCAAGTCATATAGAGCTTGTATTTTAAAGTCTTTCATATTAGCTGTTTCGAATAATTTTTAATATTTCATAAGAAATAACAAGAGGAACAGCGGAGAATTTTCAATTAGCTTTATTTTGGGGGGGGGGGGATTTTTATTGCAATATACCATTATTAGTATTCTCTTAATATGAAACTTTGAGAAGTAAACAATAAAAAATAAAATTCATCTATATTTCATAGACTTTCTCTGTTGTAACCCTCTGCTTGCTATGATTTGGCAATAATCAAACTAATTGAACCAATTTTTAACTTTGGTAAGAATCATTTTTATTCTTAAATTCTAACCCGTAACACGGTATGAACCGTAACACCATTTTACAACAAGAAATTGTATTTTTCCTAGACGCTTGTAAGAAAATAATTGCAAAAACAAAGACTGAGTTCAGCTAGCTACAAAATGCTGATTTGAAAAAAAGAATTCTAATACAACTTTTTTTTCATGATCACTATTTTTTTTTTAATAAAGTAAAAACATTTTTTTTTTTTTAGTATTAGCTTCCCTTTTAATTACTTAGGGCTATGGACGGAGGGGCTATCTGTAGATAGTCATCCCATTCTAACCATCCAGGGCAATAAATAAAAGCTAGCCCTAGGCTTTATAAAATTTAATTTTTTTGTAGGAGAAACATTTAAAAAATTTCAATAATTTGTAATCTCTCAAATAGCGGACTCAAATATATTTAGTAAACTTTTTTAATAATTCAACTTATGTTTTGATAAGTTTCAAATTTTTAAACAAATACACTATTTAAGGGACATGAATTATATGTTGTTCACGTAGGCTTCGTCGGTCGTCATGATGTGCGAAAAGCGAAAGCTCGGCAAATAACAACAATTTGACTCGGTCCAACCCGGAAGATGAAATGGTAAAGACATGAATTATAGTTATTTTGTTTCCATCAAACTTTTGTAGGTAAGCACGAAAATAAACATTTATTCAATAGAAGGATGACACCCAATATTGATTAATTCAGTAAAATTAATTCAAGAACCACAAATATTATTATGAACATTTATGTTTATTAAAATAATGTGCTTACAATTAAGCCAGGCAGAATGACTCTAATATAAATATTATTGAGGCAGCATTGTACTGGTGTTTACTTTAGCCAGGTCGATACCTTGAGGCGTTAAGTGCGACCGAGTAAATATTACAGATGCCAGCGACAGTTCGGCTGTGGTCTGATGTCCAATTACATGAGTTACAGACCGCGATCAATGGGGTATGCAAGGTCTCCCTCCGCTCGGCAAGGACACAGCCTTACTGTCTAGTTCACTTTAAGTGAAATTCGCTACTAGACTCATGCCCAGGGCGCCACGTCCGAGGTCTCAGTTAAAGGGTGAGGTCGTTTCATTTATGGAGATTCGCAGATAATTTATCTCACACTAATAACTTTAAAGGGATTTTAGAAAAAAAAAAAAAAAAAAAATTCCAATACTTTCTGTGGGTGTTTTGTCCGTTAATACTCTGTTATTATACGCCCATTATTAATTTACCCATTAAATAGAAATAGAAGTATTGTAATGCCGCAAATTAAAAAAAAAAAAAAAAAATTTAGGAATGCTTACAAAGAATTTTAAGATGTCCTGAGGAGTATTATGTTCCAGATGTTCCAAAGCCATTTTAAAATTATCTTTAACTTTTTTTTTTTAATTTCTCGGAGTTATATTAATTTATCAATTTCTATCAAATTCTTCTAAGTAACTTCAAATTGGGTTAAGAAAAAGAGATTTGCTGATTTTCTCTTCTCTTCTGATTTTGAAAAATAAATATCCGTATGAGGAGAGTATTCTCAGTAATTTAGTCCTGGAAACTGAAGGATTCAAAACTAATTTTTAACCGAAAAGGATTTTATATTAGTCAACGTTTCGGCTTAAATTTCTTTCCTTCATCAGGACAAATAGAGCGATGGGGAGAGAATGAGTCTCTTGCTCAACAGCAACTAAGTCAACAGTCAACAAATTTAATTCTAAATACCGGTATATTTCTACTGAAATTAATGCAATGAGCTGATTCTCTAGCACATTATAGTTAATTATAAACTTGATTTAAATTTTACCACAAGGGGTATATAATTTGGCGTTAAACAAATTTTATCTTAGCTTATAAGGGAGGCCAAGTCTTCATCGATCTGTTTTTGAAATTCAATGATGACCATTAACTTCATATTATAAGTATTTTCTGAGCATAAAAAATAACAAGAAAAACCTTGTAGGTATTAAATATATAGGTATTGACATTATTCTCTTCACTTTCAATATTTTAAAATAGTTTAATAATGTAACATAGAAGTAATATGTAGTAATTACCATAACGTAATATTATGAAATGTGATATACCTTTTTTCTTGATAAATTTTGGATAACTTAAAAAGTCGGATTTATATAAAGCGAACAGTTAGTTTCTCAATGTTTATATTGTTATTATTATAAAAAAGAGTTGCGTATGTATAATTTCAATTTTAAAATACGATTATTATTATAATTTAGAACCTATTTATAAATGTGCGTGCTGAGTCAAACATAGTTGTCCCGTCGCCTTGCCTCTTTCAGTCTTGTTAGCTTTTGGTATTTTATCTTATCTACCCCCTCTTTAACATGCGTGCGTTTAAGGGAGGTTTGAAGGTCTTCTTAAAAGGCTGGTGAATAGTTTACGCAGATTGCTACTCCATACTTCCATAGATTCCCAAAGCAAAATGGCTCTTACTTCTTCAGCAATTCCATGGTCCTGTCCTTCATTAGTACTCCTCCCTTCAGTCATCAGTCCACCCAATAACCACTCAATACTGAACCACTGACTTCTGTATCAAAACCGCTCCTAATGGCCTCTAGTCAACAATTCCTCATCAATCAAATCCTATCAGCTGCTACGAAATTATTAAACATTTATTCATTTATTACATTCTGTTAAATTAAAACATTTTGTAATTTGATCACCACAATGAATTTTAAAAAAAATGACATTCAATGTCAGACCGCATTTTCTTACTCTTAGATATTTCAAATTTTTATTTTTAAATGTGTAACTTCCTCAATTATTGCAATGGGGAAGTCTGTCACACGGGAACAGTATAAACTGAGCTAATTCCACTTTTTTTTCTCTCTAAAAATGGTCTTACATATGTGAGAAAGAGACCTAGTAATAACTATAAAATATAACTAATGCTGGCTCTAGACTGTTCGGGAGGGAAGGGTGAGGAAAGTGCCCATTATTTTCAGTAGTTTTAATCTCTTTCTATCTTCCCAATCGCTATCCTGCAGATCAATGTATCAGTCATCTACAGTATGCATTCATTCCTGCATCTATGACTTACTCTCCCTCCCTATTCCATTACAAAAAAAATTACTTTTTTTTGCCATTAGTTCACTGTCATCCACTTAAAATGTAAAAAAAATGATCAGTCATGATATAGTTACCGTAGGGAAAACCTCTCTCTCTCTCTCTCTCTCTCTTTCTCTCCCCATCACTTTGAAGAAGGTCTGAAATTTAGACCGAAACGTTGACGGAGATAAAAAAAAAAAAAAAACTTTTTTGTTTACAAATAATTTTTTAATTCATCAGCTCATACTGAATCCCTAACTAACCTCTCCTCTCCCTTCTAGGTACTTTGAGCTATAGTTTACAAATATTTNATATATATAATAGTCTGATAGTCCGTTTGCCAATCTGCAGATCAACCTATGTAAAAACAGATAATAAAAAGTTTAAATTGATTTATATTGACAGCATGAGATCTAAGAGTTACGGGATTATTCTCCTATATCTTGAACGGATTAGTTCAATATTTTATTGCACGCAATTTTAGTGCAGTTTTATTTCCTTATTCTGTAAAAAGCGTAAGTGCCTTTTGGCTAATTCTACTTTTTCATGAATTTATCGTTAAATTTAAAATCAAATATTTATTTAAGTCTTTTACTATGAGTGACTAGCGGACCCGGTAAACATCGTTTTGCCAAAAAGTTTTCGTTAAACCGTTGCTGGCCCTAAGCAAACATTAGTGTTGTGTTATCACACGATTTAAATAAGTGCTTTTAGCGAAATTTACGGCCTTCAAATAAAAATGCATGGAATACCTATCATAAATTTTTTTTTACAGAATAATTTACATATGGTGTTGTTATGGGCTCAATAAAAAAAGAAACACATGTATTTAAGGCAAATTGGAGATGAAAATTTAATTTTGCCTCGCTCCTCCGCCCGCATACCGAAAATCAAAAATCAGAACACATTGTCACCCGCCTGAATATTCTAAGGGTTCCCTGAAAATTTCATCAAAATCGGCCCAGCCGTTTTAAAGCCCACATACATACACACGTCCTATTATATATATATATATCATAGAATGGACTTCAATCAACCTTTGTAAGAAATGATAACAGCAATCCACCTGCATATATTTAATCTTAATTCATCAAAGATCATCAATTCATGAGACGATTTTTTCCTTAATCGAANAGTGCTTTCCTTATATATATCACAACTATACCTCTTCAAAGTAGAAAGGGATATCATAGATTTATAGAAAATTTGGGCTTTACTCTATGTTAAATTACAAAATTTTATATGACGCATTGTTTATGTAAAGTTATCATTGAAATTTAACTTTGAAATAATAACAAGTAGGGGTTCAGATCGTAATTGTAGCTAGTTGTCTACTGAAGCATATGTGAAAATGAAATTTACGTTGATTTTTCTTTGCTTGTATTTCTAATAGTCTTCCACTGAAAGTTGCCGTTTCAAAGTAGCCGATTTTGAAATTGTACAACAGGAATTCCTATTCTACGCAATTGGTAGAACTATCAAAACAAGCTGGAGAAGAAACTGGAGAAAATCTGTCTGCTGGAGTTATATTTTCGCAGACTGCGACGAATTCACAATAGACACATTTTCCATGTCTAATTCATCTTCTTGTTCTGTCTCTTCCTTTCTCCCAATCATCCCATCTCACCCTTTCCTTAAAAAAAAAAAAAAAATTGTCTACTCCTTCTTTTACTTTTCTTAAAATTGACATGAAAATACTTTCAAAGCTATGATCGAATGATGACATAAAATAGAGTGGAATACAGTAGAATTCAATTAAAAATGTTTTCTTAAAGCTATTTTCAGACAAGTCAATCTGTATACACAGCGTAAATGCTCTGTGAATGAATTAGTTTTAATATTTTNTTACTTATATCACAAGAAGTTATATCGGTCGAGTCATATCTCGTTATATGAATTCGTTTATCTGCTTTCCGGTACAGGCGAATATGCTTCTTTTTATTTATTTATTAAAATTACACAATTTTACATGTATCGTTAATGAATTTATAATAAAAGTGCGGAGGATTTTTTTATTTACGAAAATGTGAGGTACAAAGATGATGTTGAAGGTTCTATGTATAAGTTCTCTCTCTTCTTCACGTACACTATATATAAATTGATTTTTATTTTAATTCAAATTGGTTCTTAACGTGGTTCATGAAGATAAAACACAATTACGCCATTCAGTGTGCTAAAGGTGTTAATTTTCACTTAAAAATCAAATTTCGCCAATTCAAAAATAAAATTTTTGATAATTTTATTTTGTTCTGCATCTATTTAAATATGTAAAGTGTTAAAATGTACATAATGTCCGTAAAGGAATAAAAAATTAATAATTACTGAATTTTTTTTTCTCTTACTGAATAATTTAGATGCGATTTTCATTATTTAATTTTGATAATCCCAGTTTCTCAAGAGATGTCTACATAAAGCATCTTATCTTTTATCATGCCTTGTTATCAATTTATGCAAAAAGGATCAAGTCCATATTCTCGGAAATATATTTTCTGGAGCTATTTATTTACCAACACAGGATGCGTGACACATTAACACATTGTGCAACATTAATTGTTGGCATTGAATTTACCCAGAGCACAAAAGCCGTTCGGGGCCCGTACTTGACTTATTTCCTTGCCAATATTGAAATTGTAAAGTTGAAAAAATCTTCTAAAAATAATATTAAAAAATGAAAATTATTATTGTTTTGATATATTATCCCATAATTTCTACTTTATAAGTCCCTTGTTCAACTTTACTTCGTCCAATGAAGCACAAGCTTATATTAAAGAAAATACTGCTGAAATAAAAGAAGTTCTGTTGACCATTCTTCCTATCTAATTTCTTTCATAAAACCACCTAAAAATAAGAAAATTATATTTAATTTATATTTTCTGTAAACACACCCGCAACCACCCACCCATACACACACACACACATCATTACACCTAATATCTTAAAGGATATTGCGAAAATGATAATGATTAAAATCAAACACACACATTTTTGGGTGTTGGCTACTTAATAATCCTAAATAACCTACAAACTCTCTTCCTCTCCTTCTCACTCTCTCTCTCTCTCTCTCTCTCTCTCTCTCTCTCTCTCTTTTGTTCTTAGGATTGGGTTGCAAATAAAATAAATTCATAAAAACAAATAGAGAGTTTTCGACCGTAGGGATTATTGGTAAACTTTTTTTTTTGGGGGGGGGGGGGGAGGGTTCGGTCAAGGTAGATCCAAAAAATACAATTTAAAAAAGTTTAAAAAGATACATACAATGTATCTGCCAAAGTTTCGGGTTACATGAATGTACATGAATATGGGATTCAGGTGACACGACGTCCCCTCTCGCCTTCATGATAGCCCTGAAGATGGCTTACAATCTAAGCCGAAACATTTACAGAAAATTAAAAATAAACTTTTTTAAATTGTATTTTTTGGATTTACTTTGACCGTAACCAAAGAAAAAATACATCTTCTTCATTCATAAAAAGTTCTTGTCTCAAATAGATCATTATATTTTGATACATTTTCCATTTGCGATCATATTTCTCCTTCCCCTATCGAAAAAAAAAATTGCTGAACTCTCAACCGCAATTATTTAAAAAAAGGTTTTGATCAGTTTTTTTTGTCCTATCCTGTCCGTTTAGAAAAAAAAAACCAGGAAAACTCCTACTCTGAATAGCTATTGAGGAAATCTCCGGAGACAAGTCCGATCTGACCTGGAACTGTCATGGCACTGTATTGTGTGTTGAGGCGCGATAGGGGTGAGCGATCCATTTGTGTATCTAGGGGAAACAGGGAACCACCCTCTTACCAGTGGCGTACCACTTCATTTGCGTCCCCCACTCCAATACCAGTAGTTACTGCAAAAATAATGGCAGGTTAATGAATTTAAGTAAGCCAAAGGCGAAATTTCCCAGCATCCCTTCAATCCAGACCGTATAAGTTTTCATATGACATTGTATTTCAACAGCCCTGAAGAAGGCTTTCAATGTAAGCCGAAACGTTGGCAGATAATCCTTTAAAAAATAATAATAATAATTTTAAGTGGTATTTTAGGGATTTACCTTGACCGGACCCCACCAAAAAGCATCTACTAACAAGCCGTTAATATTCTTCATTCGTCAGTGCTTTCCTGAGCTCCCTGCGAGAAAAAAAATGCATTAATTATGTATTACTTGATTTTCACTATTACTACTGTAAATCATTATGCTTATTTTTCAACTCTTAATCACATTGTTATCGGGTACTGAAAATATCACTTTTATTCTGAAATAATATATGTTAAATTTAGTAGTTAAAAAAAAAAAAACGTTGTATTTTTAAATTTTATTTATCAGTCCTAATTACAATAACGAAAAAAGTCACTTTTTTTTTTTTTAAATTAAGTGTTAGCCTCCCATTCAACCACTTAGGGTCATGGAGGGAGGGGCTATCTACAGGTCGCCATCCTATTCTAAACGACCATGGCCCAGGACAACCTTCCATATATAAATAAAAGCCTGCCGAGGGAGGGATTTGAACCCGCGGCGTCAGGATTGCGAGACCCGTACGGATCCCATGAGCTACCCCGGCGCCCCAAAAAAGCCACTTTAGATGAAATTATTCTGATTAATAAGTTCTGAAAAAGGACAAACAATGGATATTTTTATAACCTACTAACTATTGCAATACTATTAAGGGTTGTAGTAATTTTCAACTCCTGCATGGACTGAGTTATTAGCTCGCCTAATCAGTTTCTGTCTCTGTTAATCAACTGTTCCGTCACCTGAAGCGCTGGTATCCAAGCGTTGGGAACTTTCACCGGTTGAAAGTCACTCTCACGTCCTCCGAATCACTGTTACTTATATCACAAGAAGTTATATCGGTCGAGTCATATCTCGTTATATGAATTCGTTTATCTGCTTTCCGGTACAGGCGAATATGCTTCTTTTTATTTATTTATTAAAATTACACAATTTTACATGTATCGTTAATGAATTTATAATAAAAGTGCGGAGTATTTTTTTATTTACGAAAATGTGAGGTACAAAGATGATGTTGAAGGTTCTATGTATAAGTTCTCTCTCTTCTTCACGTACCTTTGCCTCGGAATAAGGTACTCAGCTAATGTGCTCTGATACATAAGGGTATCAACAATTAATGAGAGGGAACAGAAGAAAAAAAATCTATTTGTCCCAGGCAGGACTCGAACCTGGATCTCCTGCTTTCCGGGCCAGTTTGCTACCACTCGCACCACCGGGACGAGCCAGATAACTTATTAAATTCTCAACACACTAGCGAGAGCCTAACCCACGAGAAAGACGGATATATCGTCATATGGTCGAAGGAGCTGACATTGTCTAGCTATTTATCGACTCTCGTTATTTACTCTTTTATTTTCATTTATACATATTAATTTAGTTGTGGTGTATTATCCCACGTAAATTTTAAGTAATTAATGAGAGGGAATGGAATAAAAAATCTATCTGTCCCAGCCAGGACTCGAATTTGTTTTTACTTTATTCTATTCCCTCTCACTAATTGTTTAAAATTTACGTGGGATAATACACCAAAACTAAATTAATATTTATAAAAGAAGAGTATCAACTTTTCGCGGAAACTTTGGTAATTTAGGACTTGGTAAATTCTTGCCAGGAAGCCAAATCAGACGCTCCTGGACCAGCAACAGCTCCATAGCACCAAATAGGATTTTTCTGATGATGAATGATGAACGAATGCACCTGTGAAGTTTTCTGTAAGGCATACATAGCGGCTAGAAATCCTTACTCCGATAGCTTGATGACACCATTGTTTTCGATTCAGCAAAGTAAATTCAGTGCTGGAGAGATTTTACAGATAGTTGCTTAAGGTAGAGTTGTTTGTCTCAATCACCAAGTTCAGCTGATGGTATTAGCTATCGATAAAAGCTTGCCCTGAGCGGGATTTGAACCCGCAGCGCCAGGATTGCGAGACCGCAACGGGTCCCTTGAGTTATTCTGGTTCCCCTTATTCTAGAGCTACTATTTTTTTTTTTAATGATTAAATTATGGAGGCTCATTAATCTCAATAATATAAGTTGTTCAAAGTATATATTCCCGGGAATTATTTCATTCATTAATTTAATTCATTAAATTTGTCATTTATTGCTGGGAGTGAAGGTTTTCAAAGGGGTTAATTAATTAACCCCCTAATTCTCTGTGGATAAGATGGATTAAATAATCTCAAATTTTAGCATGCTTTTATGATTTTTACCCTGATTGGTGCTCACAAGGGGACCTGGGAGTAAGGGATATTTTTTTTTTAAATTTATTAAACTTTTATTTATTTATTACATTCTGTCAAATTGAAACATTTTGTAATTTGATCACCACAATGAATTTAAAAAAAATGACATTCAATGTCAATCACATGAGAAGAGAAGGTGACCAATGACACCACTCTCAAAAGGGATATTTCTGGCTCAAATTTCACAGTTTCAAAAGGTTTCCGATATCATATCCATTCAGACAGTATCTAACTATTGACGATGGCATTTAAATAAACTTGAAAAATAGTTGTAAGTATATATGTCGCCCCCTTAGACAGTCAAGCAAGGTCCTGAAGCTAGTGAGTCCTAAAGTCGTCTGGGAATGTCTAAACTCAGACAATGAGTCCCTAAGTCGTCTGGGGATGTCTAAACTCAGACAGTAGATAGGCATAACAACGAAGAAGTTCGCACAACGACTGAGTAACTTGCAAGCCAGAAAACTATCGGAAGTAGTTGTGAGGGGTCCTGAGTTTTTGAGTGTTGTTCATCAGAAATCGATTTAAAAAAAAAAAAAAGGATTGAAAATATTACTGATTAAAACGTGTTTTTTTAAAAATTATTATATCATCCAATGACAATCGCATCGGGAGAGAGAAGGTTGAAAAATGTCAACACTGTGGAAAAAACTTTGGTTAAACCATTTGAACTTCATATTATTCGAAGAACTCCAATATAGAATGGTCAAATACTAGCATACTCTGACCTGCAAATAAGCTTGGGTGCCAGGACACTTCTCCTTCAGATATCTTTGAAAAAAGTTGGTAATAGAAGATAGAAGACAATAATGTGCCATAAATCATTTCCCTATGGTACAATCATGCACTTAAGAAAAACAATTAGAAAATCCCATGACAGTTACACTTAGATCTCTAATATCCTTAGGGCTTCATTGATGACCTAAGGTTCTTTTAGGGCAGGAGAAGGGTCTGCTGCCAGTTACGGCAAGAAAAGGTAGAAATTTGCTGAAAACCCATACCCAATAGTAATATTAATAACATGATAAGGATTCAGCTTGATTCAGCAGCTCTTGTGTAAAAGTATTTATTTATTTATTATTTATTCCTAAGCTCATTACATAATTCAAAGAAAACTCGGGATTTATGAAAGGAAAAAAATATTTCTAACCCCTTGAAGAATGCATTCGATTTTTTCCCCGAAAAATCTCTGATTAAAATCCATGCTCAGACTATTTGATGCAAACGGGACCTGAGAATATTTTCCCACAAATATAAATATTTTAATATATTCATAGCGCATTCCAAGAGTGAAATTTGATTAAATGTAATGAAGTTGAAATTGAAATTTTTTTAATAATTTTTTTTTCTTTCAAGAACTACCTAATAAGATGAGCAACTTGTATTTCATTACTAGGGTTTTTGAGATTTTTCGCGTGTATATTTACGGGAGTATTTCATTTCATTGTTTTCCTTGGAGAATTTCCAAGCAATAAAACGTGGTTTGAGTCAGAAGTCACAAGAAATAGTAGAAAATTTGTAATTTGCTTTTTTTGTTTCAACATTTAGAAATAATATTTTTTTAATGTATATTAGTAAAAAACTAATTTTCATGTCTTTATAGCTGTCGTTTTAAGTAGACGTATAATTTTGGTGGAGTATTGTATTTTTAGTACTTCACTTTCTGAATGCTAGCGGAAAACTTTAAAAATCTTAAGTTAATTAGGTGTGTGCATGATTGCCTGTATCGTGTGATGATAACTTCAGCAAAATCTATCTGATTATCCGCATTTAATCATAGGTCCGCTGTATATTCACAATCAGCACATGAGCCACAAAGGAAATGCGCTGTTCAAAGTTCAAGTTTGTGGCTCATGTATTCGGCTGGACTTGAAGAATGCGATACAGTCCTTTGATGCCCGTTTCCATTAGTGAAAATGTATCCGATATATGACCTTGGATTGCGCAGGCGTGACGCCACTGTACAGCGAAACCTTCCACATATTTTCCTGTTATTGCAAAGGTTATTCCGATATTACTTGTTTCCCTCAGACAGCTTATAACCTCCTGCTCTTCCTCAGAACAGCTGATAAACTGGCAAAGGTCTCTGACGGCAAAGTACATTTATAAGGATATTTCAGCTCCTCCTTGCTCAATTAGGTTCTCACCTAATTCTTGATAAGGAAGTTTTAAGACGGATTTTATGTCTCTATGAATTATTTGTTTGGTTCCATTCAAATTTTGTGATTCTATTTCATAGGTAGTATGACTCATGGGATTCGTTCGGGGTCTTTTAATGAGTACAATTTAGAAGCATAAAATAAATATATGTGTTATCCATTAATATGTGGTTTTATTTGTTTGTTATATATGGTTTCTGTTTTTACCAAAGTTCTCTCAGAGAGTTAAATTTTCAAATAGAGAGATTTTTTGACCGTAGATATTATTAGATTTTTTTCTTGGGGTCCGGTTAAGGTACATCCAAAAATAAAATTTAAAAAAATTTGTATTTTGTTAATTATCTTCCAACGTTTCGGCTTACCCAGTAGGCCATCTTCAGGGCTATCATGAAGGCAAGAGGGGACGTCTTGTCACCCTGATNTAATTATATATGTATTACGTGTGCCTAATTTATATGAGTGCATTAGGGGGAAGTAACTAATTCTACACATATTTTTGTGAATAACTGAGAGAAATTACTCATTTCACTTTATGTAAAAGAAATGCTTTATTTACTATATATTTTTAATGAATTTATTTTCATTCTTTTTTAGATGAAATAGGCCAATATAGAATAGCATAACAACAATTTTTTTTCTTTCCAAAATTTCACATTTTTTATTATTGTAATAATCTTTTAAATATTTTATTTTATTGTGGTATTTTATCCCATATAAATTAAGGGTCAGCATTAAAAGAAAATCTGCTAAAAGAGTGTAAATTCATGAGTTCCAAAACATATTTTTGGACACATATATATCGTGAAGACAATTGGGAATTGCTGACATTTAGAAGGGACATTTACATTAGACATTTATTATTCTCGCACGTCAGAAAATCAAAGTCTCATTAAATATGAATGAACTATTGATAGCTTTTCAGCTGAATTCATATCATACTACGAAAAAACCCTCACACGAAAATATTTCGAAATTTTGATGTCATGACAAAGAAAAACTTCGTGTTATCTAACTATAAAAATATAACTTCTCATTTATATTTTATTTTTATTAGTTAATAAAAATTCAGATTTTACTATCTCAGTTATAGAAGACAATGGTGCAAAACGGTGATCAGTGAATAATCTTATTTATCTACCTTCTTATTTCAGGTTTTACCAACTTACATGTTTCACAATAATTTTCGCCTGCGAGGCGTGTCCTCACTAAACTTTCTGTTCAAAATTTTGTCCTTTTGATTGGACCCCTTGGTATAGTTTGATAGGAAGGGTCGAAAATTAAATTCTGTCAATATGTTACTTTTTTGTAATTTTTAAACTTATATGAAACTATCTTGGCGATATCTTAAGTAACTACAGTAATTGACGACACTCCGAATTTAACAACATCCATTCAATGGATACGAAATTTCGGAGAAAGGATATTTATTTAATAAATTGTTCGGTATTTGTACGGTAGTTTTTTTTTTGTTGACGTTAATCTTGTTAAAATGATTTTCACTCTCCAAGGAGTCGTATCTCTGAAGCTGTAAATTTAGTGGATATTTAAATGAAATAATCATTCAAATACCAAATGATCAGCTTGGTTACTCTAGTTTATTTGCTAGTTTTGCCTTTACATACTTTACATATGTCTTAACAGAGCAATAAAGGATTTAAATCCCTCTGAAAAGTCTAATATAATATCTACTAAATAAGTTCAGTTTTTATAAATAATATTATTTAAATAGAAAAAAAAAAAAAA
>KZ808598.1:92071-103339 GCA_000696205.2 Oncopeltus fasciatus | reverse complement strand
TATATATAAAATTTGGGGCATGGTATACTTTTAGCTTTTCTCTTACACGACAATTTAAATTTCGAAGAATGTGAAATTTTTGAAAAGTTTTGTCGAAGTATCAAACCAGAATATCTTTATTTCCCTTAGGGACTCATACTAAACACCCTTTGTGCATTTTCAATGATATGATGTGAAAAGAGAAAATAAGAGGATTTAGACTGGAAGAAATGAGAGAAAAAAGAGAATAAATATTACTGGAAGAGAGAAATAAAGATAATAATAAGACTGGAAGGGGACAAAATGTATCATACCTTATAGTCAGGTGCACATTTGAATAAGTATGTTTCGTAACAAGTATTGACTATATTGTAATGAATATTATCTCTCTTTCTCCCACTTAGATAGGTAGAGCCTATATTAGTAGAGAATTCTTGGGGCTCGGTCAAGGTTGTAGTCCAAGACAGTGTTTCCACGGTCAAAAACTCTCCATTTGATATGTAAGCGATAAATTCTATGTATGCAATATGGCCTACTAAGTAATGTGACATTTATCGTTGTAACTTGTGCCCTAAGATGAAAATATATTTCATTCTCTGTTACATTTCATTATATATATTAGGTATTTTTAATTCCCTAATAATATCAGGAAATATAATTTTATAGTTCTCTCACGGGGTTAAATTAATACAAACTCGTCCTTTTTCAACCTAAGTATTCTGTTAGCATTGAAAATAGTGTATAATCGTCTTATTTTATAAGTACTTACCCCCTTCCTGACTGCGAACTCATTCCTTTTTTGTACTTTTAACGTATTGACAAGGATCTCAACTTGAAATTGCAGCTCAAAAACAGCTGTGGAAGAATTTTTCGATCTACTCTTCAATCCTAAGTACTCTGTGTGTTTGTGTTTACTAGCCTTAGCGTCCAAAATCGGACACCCTGTCTGGTCCGATAGAAAATTCTGTTTACATGTAATTCTTCAGTGGTAATAATGTAGTAATCGATCATATAATAGAAGAGGATTTCTTTGGGAAAAATTTAAACTTAAATCACATTTCCCATTAAAATGAAATACATGCTTCGGCAGTTTTGACAAATTTATTAACACTTTACATAAAGATCCTTCTGAACAATCAAGGGAATAGAATAAAAAAATCTAACTGTCGCAGCCAGGACTCGAACCTCGATCTTCTGCTATCCGGGCCGGTGCATTTTCCATTTATGCTACCGGGACAAGCCTGATAAGTTATTAAATTCCCCGCAGTAGTGTCGAGAGTCTAACCTCCGAGGCAGACCAATATAACGTCTTATGCTCGGAGGAGCTGACATTGTCAAGCTGTTTAAATGACTATCGTTACTTACTTTAAATTTTAATTTTATAAATAATTTTTTTTGTGGTATTTAATCCTACGTAAATTTATACAATTTTTAGTACAAGGGAACAGAATAAAAAATCTAACTGTCCCAGCCAGTACTCGAACCTGGATCTTCTGCTATCCGGGCCATTAATTAAATACCATACAAATATAAAAATATTTATAAGATCCTTCTGAACTTTCAAAATGTTTTACAACATTTAGAGTATTTTGATCTACCGAACCTTTCGTTGCCAAAAACATCATCATTATTTTTTTTTGAGCACTTGATTCTCTGATTATGTTCTTCCGGAATAAGTTTCACAGCGAAAGGTCTCATAAGCGAATCATTTTTTCAAAAATTAATAGTGCTTTATTTTTATTTTTATTTAATCCTAATTTCCTTTAATTAATTTTCTTTTAATTACAGAAATGCTTTGTCTATTTTTATGTTTTAAATTATAAACTATATACTTATTATTTAAAGCAAGAGAAGTTTATTTAACATTTGTTTTTATGAGATAGCCACTTTTAAAGCAACTGCTACAAGTCTGTAGTTGAACTACAAATAATTCGAATAATATTAGCAAAATTCACAGTAGCATATCTTCTTTATCCTGAATGTTGTTTACTTTATCGTCAAGTACATTGACAAGAAAAAAAACAAAAACAGAAGACGCCATTACGTCTTTGTATATGGAGGGCAGTAATGTTGCAATTTCACGCTTGAAGACATTTTAGACTGCTATTCACATCGTATTATACAATGACCATCTGTCCTTGTTGGAAAATAAGTAACAATTGCAGATAATCTTCACATTTTACCGAAATGTTTCATAGTTTAAGAAAAAAAAATTAGTCACTTTAAGCAAATAAAAGAATGATGTTTATAGAATCTGTATTTTGGAAGGAATAACTTTTTAAGTATCTATTCTTAAACAAATAGCTTGGAAATGAGGACTGTCAAATTACAAAGCCATTCTAACTTTCTTCGTGGTTCACATAACAAAATGGAAGTCTTGGTGTAGTTCTACGAAGCTTTGAAGGTGGTTCTAAAAAAATATGGTGAACAAAGAGAGCTCAAATCTGATTAGAAATCGTAAAAAACAACCTTCATAAAAATGTGACAAATAAATATTTCCTATTGAAAAGAATGACTAGTCAGTGAAATCATTTTTTATATTTTACCCCTCCTATTTTTTATGTTTTACTTTATCTCATTTATACATCCTAGTTGCATCATGAAATTTTGATATCTTTGAATGACTAAGTTGTTTAAGTCTGTATATTTCTTATTACCCCCATATGCATCTTAGTAGATTTATCTGTTTGACATTATGTTATGCACTTAAACCTTTAAACACGTTTGATGAAATTTTCTTATGTATTTGACGTACTTGCGCTTATAATGGGGGCGGAGGGACTGTATTTTCAGGATGTAACATTAACATGTGTATTCTCTATAATTATTTAACTTTCTCTGCATAGTTTTCGGCTCTTTAAGCCATCTTCAGGAGCCCTTCAATACTGTCGATAACTCCCGTAGGGTGCAAGCCCTTATTCGAAGAAGATGTAGACAGTCCTGAAAACGTGAAAATATGTAGAAAACAGATCTTGTTATTTCACCCCACAAATAAACTGACAATACAGTTTAACTAATTTGACATTGTTTTGCATTCTATTCTAAACATAGTCCGTCCAAACTATATATTATTGTAGAGTAAACTTAGAAGGTTGCTTCTGATAAAATAACTCCTAGAAAATTTAAAGTTAATTATTTGAAATTAAAAACAAAATTAGTCTCTTGAGTAAGCATTATATGCATGCATTTGTTTTGGCTACTAGAACTTTCGACGACAAGTAGATAAAACGGATAACATATAAAATAAGTTTATATAAAACTCTGGTAAGAATAGCCATATTGGTTTTATTCCTACGGAGCAAGGATTTTTAAAAAAAAAGTCCAGAGAGAAACGCATATAAAATAAACTATATACTTATATTCAACCTCGGCACTCTCAGAAAGGTGTGTCGTCAGCACAACACACCAACTTCTTGTTTTTCCTTCTAAAATCAGAAATTAGGGTATTCACTGTGTAATTACTAGTCGAAGAAAAAAATAAGAAATCTAACAAGACCTTCCGAGACCCCTCAATAATGGAAACGAAAAAACTGTATTTTCATTTTTATATAATGAATTTCATATAAATCCATATTCTTTTGATTTATTAAATAGTTGTAAATTTTTACTGTGCTACATTTACCCGACATATTTTTGGACACTATTTGTTCGTAGGACTACTGAAACTTTTTCACCATTTCACTAATATTTTGCCAGAAATATTCATCTTGGGAAATTAGTTCAGTATTTACAAAATGGGGAGGTCAAATATTCAGTAAAAAAAAGGTTGCATATTTTAAAAATATAAAATAAAATTATAATAGTCCCAAATGGCTCATAGAATATGATAAATTTTTAAAAGACTTGTAAAATTGCTTTTGCCTTTATTCACGAGAGGAACCTTCTATGAAAAGTTATGTAGTTTCTAAATTTATTTCTCTTCTCTTTAACTATATTTTAGGTATTTTAATATATTTTACAGGAATATTTTTTTTAGAAAAAAGCAATATAAATACATAAAGAAATACAGAAGAAATAAAGACAGAAAGAAGACATTTAGCATAAAAAACTGTGTATTTTTCCCAAAGTATTATGACACGGCTCTGTATACTTCGTATATATGGTGAATAGTTTCACTTATTAGTTCGCATTTATTTTTCATACTGAGATAATGTTTGATCATATTGATATCGGAAAAATATTGAAAAATATTACATGCATTCCAATAGATTTAAAAAAAAAAGAAGATTAATCATAATAAGCCACATCAGTTTGTGTAATAATTCATTTTAATTTAGAATTTTAGATTTTATTTTTTTATTTTTTTGAGACAACGAATGCAAACATTTAGTACATGATTAAACTTCATATATAAATAGTTTTAGATTATGATCCACAATGCCTTGGAATTAAATGTTGAATGTTGTAATGTGCATTTATCTTGTATTGTTTGGCATGTATTCAGTTCAATAGTAAACGCATATATTCTGAGACACTTAATATATATGAAAATACTTACATTTCGACATATGCTATGTCAGATGTGTGTCTGGCCTTAGGCTGTGCATAGTATACTCAGCTTCATTATATTTTCATGGCTCCTGCTAAACATTATAGGTTCCTGGCTTTCTCTGCCAATTTATTTTTTATAATTTAAAAAAATTCTTTTTCTTATGTAATATAATCATTATGATAATAATAAGAATTTGTCCATTTACCGTTAATTTATGTATTTTATTATAAACTGTAAATATTTCCATAAATTGGGATTTAAAGAAAAGAAATATATGAGAGATGCACATTAGGTAATTCATGGATCGTTCTTGATTGGTTTCACTTTGGTGCTATTATCCCTCATTTAATCACTTGCATATACCACATTCCTGAATCATCAAGCAACACCGCCATTTGCCGCGTAAGTGACGTCAGCATTTTTTCAGCCTGGTATTCAGCCTGCTTATCTTAAGGGATCTTAATATTTCTAATGAACGCTACGATCGATATTCGATGCAATACATAGCTTCTGCTTGCTTTCATGCCACAATCGGTTATTATGTATTCAGAACATTCTACTCCAAAACTCTCATCTCGATATATTATTCGGATATGAAATATTTAGCAAATAATTAATTATATATTCTGCCAAGTTTTCAAACTTCACAATTTTTAGAAGCTTACTTTTTTACTCAATTTAACTGAAATTAACTTGAATACATCATATGAATTTTTGATAGATGTTGATGACCTTATCTTCACAGCGAAAACAATTTAGGCCTCTTTCAAGGCAAAAATAAAAATTGTCTTTTACCATTTTTGGTGTGCTGTGTGTTGGGATTTTAGTTTTCACTGTTGATTATACACTTACCATCAAAAGGCTAATTTTGATACATTGTAATATAAAAAAAAGTCGTTTATCTGATAATCTTTGCGAAATATCGAAATTTATACCTATGAAAATATGATTCCTCAAATATTCATTTAGCGGTCTACCAAAATTTGACCTAGATTAAGAATGCCTTTGGTCATGAACAAATTGTCTAACAGATTCACCCTCTTGCATAAAGTGATGATAATCCTTAGCTTAAGTTGAAGGCTAGTTACTTACATTTTTTTCTAAAAAACGGCCTTCTAAATCTTCAGTAGATATTCGTCCTTCGAAACTTCAATTCCAAAGCCTTCCGAACCGGCAAATAATTATATTTTCAAATTTTATTTATCGCTTTAAACTTGTTTTGAAGAATTCTATTTATTTTACTTGTATGCTTCTGTTAGTTTTTGGTATGTCATTAAACTTTTTGTAGTCTCCAATTTTATAGTACACCATAACTCAAAACTCGTCCATAAAACTTTGTTGAAACTCAAACAACAAATAGCAAAAATTCGAATTATCAAGGTATGTTTTTCTTAGTTTTGTAAAATTACGTATGAATTAAAAAGTTTATAAAATTTATTTTTTACATTGTATTCAGTAAATTTTATATGGTCGGTAAAATTTCATCAACTGTTTAAAATTACCAGAAAATAATATGCGTAGAGTAATCCAATTAATTGATGTTATGAATAGCTGCGCAAACATTGCTAAAAATAACTCGTCAACTACGAATCCTACAGCCTATTAAGTGAGGAGAGCTCACGTGGGAAATATAACTAGATGGTATGTCGGGTTCACTCGGCGAGCCAAGGAGAAACCCAAGATTGGCATCTGGAGGTAGCAGTGTCTCGTGATCAGGGTTCAGGGTCTTTTGCATTTGGATGTCCTGGAGGCGTTGTGCGAATACGTAATGTGCGGGTGGAGTCTATTTTCTGATGATGAAACAGCCTCCGCGAAAGAGTGGGCGGTGGTTTACACCCCTTACGTATATATATCTGGAGTTGACAGAGCATTACTGGCTCCGACTGGCTTAGCTGTTGGACAGTGTCCCATCAGATGCCATTAGACTACACCTGACCCATATGCTTTTATACTATCATGTGACTCCCTATTGGAGTAAACACTAATCGATTAGCTGCCGATCCCGTACACGATCACATTCGATTCATCAAAGTTTGCGACGTACATTCCATAAAATATATTTTCAAGAAACGATATATATCTATATATGAATCAGATAAAAATGTTCATGTATATAAATAGGTACAGTAAATAGTCACTATAGATAAATAGATAAAAAAGATTATTTGAACTCTTTACAGATACAAAGACTTACAATAACGCCACGAAAATAAAATCATAAGTTTTGGCTTTTTTAAACAGTCAGTCCCAGTTTGCCGTGAAAACAGGTTTAATACAGACAAGTATTATCTTAATTTCAAATGGAGAGTATTTGACCGTAGAGATTATTAGAAGATTTTTTTTTCTTTTGGGTCAGTCAATGTAGATCCAAAAAATCCACATTTTTCAAAAATTGTATTTTTTGGCAGTATCTTGACCAAACCCAACAAAAAAATAATCTACTAGTATTATCTTAATTTTCCTCTCGTTTCTATCAATAATCACTTAAATAATGGCATTATTATCTTATGTTAATTAATTCGTAAATTAATAGTTTAAAACGGTCTATAGATGATCATTTATATATACACACACATCTGCGTATATCGCAGTATAATTCATGGGAGGCGAATGGAAAGTACTTCAAACAGATCTCTTGTCTTCCCACAGTAAATTTTTTATTTTACTCCATTTTTTGTGGGGCGGTCTACGAACNTATATATATATATATACATCCACATATACATGAACCTCCCCCCCCACACACACACGCCTGTACGTACACTCCCGATACCCTTACATTCACGTCTATGAAATACCAATTTACGGAATATGTCTATATTAATATCAGAATTGGGAAGAATTTTTTCGAATGATAATGTATTCTTAAATACGAGATAAAAACAGGTGTCTTAAAACTTTTTAAACCTGTCAGTCACTTTGAGTTTTTAAATAAATGTATTTAAAATGTTCAAGAGGAGAGTTTTTTTTTTACCGTAGATATTATTCTTACATGATTTTGTTGGGGTTCGGTCAAGGTAGATCCAAAAAACACAAATTTTAAAAATGTATTTTTTAATAAAGGATTATCTGCAAACGTTTCGGCTTACATTGCAAACCATCTTCAGGGCTGTAATGCTGTATGCAATGGCATGAGACTACAATCATAATTGGAATAAACATAATGGAGAATTGCAATAATATAATGTGATATCAAGAACATGAATGTATAAAGCTATGTAAGAGAATTTAAGAAGATTTTGAAAAACAAATTAGAAAAAAAAAAAAAATTGAAAAAACATGTAAAAAACAATTTATTTTCAAAGAAAATATTGAATAACATTAAAGCAGTAATTGGCCACACCTAACTATCATGAAGATGAGAGAGGATCTTAGGGACAGGACGTCCCGTTGATATCACATTAAATTATTGCAATTCTCCATTATGTTAATTCCAATTATGATTGTAGTCTCATGACATTGTATATTTACAGCCCTGAAGATGGCTTACAATGTCAGCCGAAACGTTGGCAGATAATCCTTTATTAAAAAATTGATTTTTTAAATTGGTGTTTTTGGATCTACCTTGACCGAACCCCAACAAAAATCATCTAAGTGTGTATTTAAAATGTTTTAGGGATGCGTTATCAATGAAGTTAATGTTAGTACTCCACGCCATACTCATAATTGCTGAAATTTTAATCGCATATAAGCTACACGGTTGTCTTTAACTTAAGATATCGATAGTATGCAACCTTATCGAATTGACAGCCCATCGATCAAAGTGTATCGAAAGCATTTGCTCCAATTTAGGCCACTCGGCTTGAACTGATTCCATTTCAAAGAGGAATGCACAGCCCATTAATTTTCTCAATGTATAAGTTTCTTGCTTCAATAAGACCTTCCTTAGGATCAATTTAAACTTTCTTTAGATTCTGTTGGCCTTGTTCTGCTTAGGGTATATGTTTCCAAAAGTTCCTAAGTGATGAACATATTATCCTGGTGACACGACGTCTCCTCTCGTCTTCATGATAGACAGCCCTGAAGATGGCTTACAGTGTAAGCCGAAACGTTGAAAGAAAATTAAAAAAAAATACACATTTATTAAATTGTATTTTTTTTTATCTACCTTGACCGAACCCCAACAAAAACTATTTAATAATAATCTGCACAGTCAGGAGAGTTTTTTTTTTTTAACCGTATATATTATTATTAGATGATTTTAGTTGGGGTTCGGTCATGGTAGATGCAAAAAAAAAAAATACAAATTTAAAAAAGTATTTTTTTAAAAGATATCGTGCCAAGACGAGAGAGGACGTCCTGTCCTTAAGTACACATTTCCATGACTGTCAAAAAAACATATCCATGTTCAGTCATAATGAAGATGGCTTACAATGAAAGCCGAAACATTAGGCAGATAATCTTTTTAAAAAATACACTTTTATTAAATTTGTATTTTTTTTAATCTACTTTGACCGAACCCCAACTAAAATCATCTAATAATTATTTAAGATAATCTTAAATTACTTTATAATTATGAAACGCTTTTTTACAAAAAAAAAAAAAAAAAAAGTTTCCACAGAAATATTTAACTGTTATCGCAGGTACTTTTAATTATTTTTCTCAGCTTAATTTTCTTGTATGACTCAGTTCTGAAAAACTACTTTTTTTAATCTATAAGATTAACTAATATTACTAGGCAAAAGTAACTGGAAAAATTGAGAAGCGCTTTTATTCATTTTTATTAAGAATAATTTTTTTTCAGGAATAAATATATTATTTGCAATATTTTTTTATAAGAACGTACTATCATTAATTATATTTTGTCTAATATATTAAATAAGTAAGTCACATTATAAATATAATGAAATTTTCATTATAAGTTAAAAAGTATTTTTATTAGCGATACTATAATTCAAAAAAAGTATTAATATTTTTATTATGTAAATTTAGATGCTATTGATATTTTTTATTGCATTCCCATAGTCCTTTTAAATCTTTTTAAAATCAATATTTGTAAATGTCCGCCATCTCGCTCAAATATAAATTATGTCCCATATATGAGAGTATGCCCTGGTCTTTGATCTTTCTCTAATCAATCAAACTGTCCATTTGCCCAAGTTCAGTTACTCATAAATACTGCTGGATTGTCAAAACGAATTTTGCAATGAAATTATAAAGTATGGAGGGGGAAAGAATTACATGCAATAGGAAAAAAGGTTATTTGCTTTGCAGAGTAAATAGTAGTCAAAGTTTTGACTTGGATTTTCCAACGAATGGCGGAAGGTGGGTTGTGCTCTGAAAGTTTTACGTCATCTTGAATCTTTCAGCAAACAAGGCCACAACCTTTCCTGGAATGGAAGGTGACACCTGGTTTCGCAGAGTAGAAGTTAAGTTGCATTGATCGTCAGCTTACCTATATTATTTCCATCAAATTTATATGATACAGTCATGGCTGCAATACATATGGTAAATAAGAACAATTGGGAGAAAGAGTTTAGTAAATAGACAAAAAGAAAAATAATACAAAGAATAAAATTTTCGGGGAGATTTCTCGCTCTTCATCAGTGAGGAGTATTATCCAAAATATTCCAGTACAATAAAAATCTGGACTATTATTATTTTCATAAATCTAATTTATTTATAATTAAACACTTATATTTGAGTTAATAATTTTTAATTATTATCCAATAGTTAATTTCATTTTGAATCAAATATCCATTTATTTATAAAACATACGCTTGAAATTTTCGTATGTATTATTCCTCTTTAATAAATTCCAAATAATGGTTACAAGATACAAGCGTTTTTATTGTATTACAAGAACTATTTGCCAATAATCATCCATTTTAGTTGCAAATAATGAAGAAATTACGAAAATTAAAATTGAAAAGTAAATATATATATATATATATATATATATGCTTTCTTGAAAAGAGCAAGAATTCCATATAAATAGGTGTAATTGCGTTGTAAATAAATAGTTGTTTTGAATTAGATAGAAGTGTTACAGCTATTTTAAAATTTAACAAATTTGAATGAATTCAACTTAAACAAAATCAAATTAGCAAGTCGCGGTAACTCGCGTAAACTATGTAAAAATGTCATCAAATTTCTGAAATGCAATGTTCTAATAAAAACCAATTTTTTATTTATTTATTAAAGTTGACTAATAGTCATATTACCATGGGAGGGAGTATATTATACAAAATAAAATAATTTCAAATAAAATAATTTCAAATAAAATAATTTGTGACGCTGTAAAAACCATACTGAAATTATTTCATCATTTCAGTTACAACTTAAAAGTCTTAAAGTGATTTAAGCTATTTCCGTTCTTATCAAACTCTTGTGATAAGATATCATATAGTGATAACAGTGTGCATTACCATTCCGGATTCATTGGTGGCTGACAGCCAAGCTGTGTGGCGAAGAACAGGAAGAGAAAGTCCTCGGCCCGCTTGATACACCTCATCTTGCAGAACCTACTACCCCAGTTATGTAAAAATCTGTTAGCTTTTCATACATTCCATTCCGTTTACTTAAAATTTTCAAATTCGAAGCCATTTTATTCAAAGATTTAGAGAATTTATCCTTTAGGGATATTCAGACTAAGCCATCAAACCCAACCCTCTGATTTTATTAAAAGCTAAGTCACACAATAGTTTCATGTCATATTGCAATCATAAAATAATTTCCTTAAGAAAATTTGAATAATGCTTAAGACAAAAAAAAAAAAAAACGATATTAATTCTTTATTTTCTGTGTCGACAAAATTCTAATATATTTAGTTTAATTTATTTCTTTAATTTTATTAA
>KZ808598.1:69903-82537 GCA_000696205.2 Oncopeltus fasciatus | reverse complement strand
TATATATATAATATAATGTATAACTTGTAACATAAAAATATCACATTTTAGAATATAGAATTGTTTTGTAACTCTAACAGAGGCGATGATATTGACTATTTTTCTTTTTGTTATATCTCACTAAACCCCTTCTAACCCTCAACGAATTCCGAAGTATTTTTTTTTATATAACCTTTATTTACATTAAATCCTGTTAAAAATAATTTAAAAAATTTGTAATTTGATTACAATGAATAGTAAAAAAAATAAAATACATTATTAAAAGTCACATGAGGAGAGAGGTGACACGACTTTCAACCGTAGTATTTAAGAATTTTTTAATGTATGTAGTGTGCTATATAAAAATTAAAAAAAATTATTTTCAACATATTATTAAAATTCATAATTATAACATAGAAAATCGCTAATCCTTAAGAACAAACTCTTATTCTCGTCCTTCTTTTAAACATCTAACACGAAATAAGAATGTCATCGAACAAGTAAATCTTAAATGGTGAGCTATGACGGTGTCTAGGAGCTGTGTGATCAGCTGTGGGGCTGAGGAGTGCATTGCGGAAGGGTTCGTACAGAGAAAGAGAAGAAATGGTGGTCGATGGTCTGTTTGTTGTGAGGGAACAGCAGTAGGTCGGAGAGCCGGGTCAGCAGCTTACCCCGTTCTGGATCGATCTACTCGTCACGGTGGTCGGCTTCCTCTTCCTTCTAGAAGGAGGCGAAGGACGACCTCCCTTTGACGCGGCTACAGGTACTGCTCTTCGTAGCAAGAGGTGGAGGGGTTGGAAACGGGAAGTAGAGTGGAAAGTGAAGAAGAAAATGTTCAACTAGAGAAAGGATCTACTCCTTTAGAAGAAGTGAAAAGATTCACTGGTGTGAGATCTACAAGGCCTCACCAATATAACTTATTACTATATAACGTAATGTAAACAAGCACTAAAAAACGTAAAACATTTAAAAGAATGAATAACAGATTTAACCCTAGATAAACCCCAACAGTCAGGGCGTAATAACCTTGATGTTGATCGCCCTATAACCTGATCCTAATCCTAATTTATGAGGCCACTAAAACTAAGTAAAAGAACTTAGCATATGGCTTGTAGCCAATCTTATAAAATAATTTTTTTCAAGTCTCTGCCTGTTAACCGTTTTAACTTAGTAAAATAATTGAGATTTTTTTATTTAATCTAATCCCGGCAAGGCGCCTAATTCTTATATGTTTTATCAAAAAATTGTAGGGTGATTGAATTCCAATATAGTAATTGTGTTTGAAACTAAACAATCACCGTGTACATGTAGCCATCCTATTGTATACAACAATGGAACTGGAAAGAATTTTATTTGCCTTAAAAGCTTATCAAGGGTACGGATATATCTCGGTACCTAACAGATAGGAATTTTCAAAAGGCAAAACCAGCGCCCTTGGAAAGCAGTGTTTTTAATTTTTTTAAAATACTGAATGTACTCACTCATATTCAAATTAATTTTAGTCGTGATTCCAAGGTAGTCACGAACTTTAGTGGTGAACCTATCAATTTACCCCAGTTTCATTCGAGGCATTCACATACAATCGATTATCATTCTCTTTCTGAAGGATTATCCTGATGCTAATGGCAAAACAGAGAAATTTGTTTAGATAGTTAGGCAACATCCACCCTTGTTTGGAATGGACGAACAAGGTTAGCGTCGTCGATGTGCTCGCCTCTTCTCGCCGTTCACTCCTGCCTTCATTCACTTCAATTCCTTCTTTTGAAAAGTTGTTGAACATCCCTTTTTGCAGTTTGTAGAATGAGGGATTATTATCAATTTGCAGAACTTGACATTACAATATCCTTAAATCAGCGGATGTCCTGTATTGTTTATCGCGAAATACTAGAGGAAGTGTATATCTTCCAACGTGATAAGATTTTTAGCTGACTTATTTTGTAAAAATATTCCCATAGATTGCTGCTATCGTTAACATCGTTTGCTACAATATTACTATCCTAAAGGAACACTCAGTAAAGCCTATATAGAAAATTGTATTCATTACATAGTACTTCTGCTTTGTATATAAAAATATATTTTCTTAATCTTTCTTTTAGATTTTGCTTCTTCATCAAATCATAATGTTTCTTATAGATAGGTTACAGTTTTATTTCCTTACTTTTATTGTAGGGTTTAATTTATGATTTTTTAATTTTTGGCAATCTTTGATTCTAACAAAAATTAAGTCCTGTGTACCCTTTTCTCCTTGACAAACCTCGCAAGAAGTGACAAATACTGACTGAATCAATTATTTTCCAATTATCTAAGAGCTTTGCGGATGTTTGTTGACTACAATATTTTGAAATTCACTACTTTTTTGAAATTAAGAATAAACATAGCCCATATTATTTCGTTTCTATGAACGGTAATTAAAATATTGCAATGTTACTTTGTGAATTTGAGTAGGAAAATAGAAATGTCAAATTTGGAAATTTCCAAGTGTTGATCCAAATGAAAGACAATAAGAATTCTTTAACTACTTGTACAATTATGTAATTCGCCTGTGCGATGTTCTTTCTTTTTTTTTTTTTAATGAACCGATGAGGGGGTGGAAGGGATGATAGTGAAAGGTAACGTCACTCAACTGACTCAAAATGGTTGATCGGCTGAGTAGTTTGGAAGCCCTCAAATCATCGTAGTTACATTCTTAAATATCTTCTTTAATATAATTTTTTTAATAACAGCTCGTTAGAAAATAATTTTTTTTTTGTCAAACTTAAAAATTGTATTCAAATGGAGTTTACTTGGTGCTTTCTACTAACCAATGGCTTAATTGGTTAATGAAGTAGATCAGTTTAGGGATGATTGAGGATTAAAGAGGGATTAAAATTCAAAAATTTTTAATAGGTCTGATATTAATGTTGGAAAAAAAATTGGGTATATAATATTTATTTAATTAAATAACTTTGAAGTATATAATTTTTAGAGAAAATATATATTAAATAATATTTGGGAGAGAAATTGAATGGATTAGAGGTTCTCCATTCTCCACAGACGGTTTCCCTGGATACATCCTCGATCCCACCATTTTTTTTTTTGGTTACTAGATTAAAAATCACAAAGTATTTTCGCATAATTTATTAAGAGTTTATGAGATTTAGGGAGAATAGTTTTATGTAATTTTCCTTCATAGGCAATTACATAAAACTATGTGACAACTAACTCATGTTGTTTTGTTTATATAACAAAATTTTGCCATGTACTTGATATAAGGTCGAGAGACAGCCAAGGATCTAAACTCCTGCTTCATTAGTCTTTAAAATTACCTAAATTTATATTTTTGTTAAATGGAAGATAATTTGAACTTTTAGTGTGTCTTCATAAGAGTTTTAAAATTTGACTGAGGCAGACAATTTGCTTATGGCTCCCCCTCCACAGTGAGTTAGAGATAATTTTGATGAAATGGGGCGAAGCTATACAATTCTAAGGGATGAAAAAAACTGTTAAGCATCATCACCGAGCGAAGTTTAACAGTTTTTTTTTAATATCTTATAATGTGTTGTTTTTTCTTGTTTTTTTTTTTTAAACCTTTATTTACTTATTACATTCTGTTAAAAATAAAACATTTTGTAATTTGATTACAATGAAAAGTAAAAATGACATTCAATGACAATCACATGAGGAGAGAAGGTGACCAATGACACCACTCTCAAATTATTTACATATTATGTCCCCAGAAGGTCACGGGGCCATATTCGTTTGAGCCGACGGGGAGGGTTGTAGGGGTTGGAGTTGGAAGACATGGTCTGTGCTAGTGGATTAGGATGGAATGGCAGTTTACTGTGGAAAAGACTGAAGCGGGAAGAAATGAGATCCTGAACAAAATCTTATCATGAGTTAGAGATGTTTTATTAGTTAGCATTTGAAGAGTCTATATAACATTTCGAACTTATGTCACTGGCGTGAATTAGTCACGTCCTCTTCAGATCATACTAATGCAGTAGTAAGTGAAGTCATGTAAGTGTCTGATAATTCGCTTATAGAGGAAGTCACACTTCCCTCTTGGTCGACCAATGCGATGACTAATATCTCAAGTATATCCACAGTGTATGATTTGACGTCACCTCATTCTGAAGGGATGTAACTAAGAATGTCATCCCCCATGACTAATTTCTCGAAAAAATCGCCCATCAGCCGTAGCAAGTAACTATATTTATTTACAAAAAAAAAAAAAAAAATCTCCTAAAATCACATTTAAATTTTGCAAATTTAGTTGGAATTGAATTTTGCTCGAAGTTGGGAGTGAAATGAAAGCCGGGTGTTAACTTGATATGTTTCTTAGTGATACTTCCTCGTACAAATGGAGCAATGAATGAATATAGTTAAGGGGCGCCAGGCTAGCTCAGGGGATCCGTACGGGTCTCACAATCCTGACACCGCGGGTTCAAATCCCGCCAAGAGCAATCTTTTATTTATAATATGGAAGGTTTTCCTGAGCCATGGGTGTTTAAAATGGGGTGGCAACCTGTAGATAGCCCCTCCCTCCAATGACCCTAAGTGGTTGCAAGGGAGGCTAACACAGCAAAAAAAAAAAAAAAATGAATATTGTTATCCTCTTGAGTATTTTTGCCAACTCATACACTTATACATTAGGAACTTGATTCGTATTCGCGTTTTACCTCATGTGTCGGACGTTATTTGCTAATTGTGTGGGTCACCGATTATAAAATAAAATTTTATACAAGTAATGTTCTTGAACGTATTAGCCTCTATGAGTATCTGCAGATTTGTATACATAAAGACCAAATATTTCTAATTGATATACGATTTTTTATTCCTTTCTTATTTTGCTCTTAATTCGCCATAAAGAATTATTTTTTTCGTTTCAGAAGCAATAAGCAAAGCTTTTCTTTGTTTTAACCTAATTTTTTACTTAATCCCATCTGAGAAATGTCCTCTTAATTGTCTGTAAATATATGAAATATTTATTATTAAACTGTGTCTTATCCTTAACTAAAGCACAAAAAAATGGGTTAAAGTTTTATATTTAGAATTAAATTTAAATTAACTCTGCATTTAGCAATAAAATCATTATCCAAAAATTTGCCCTGTAATTGGTTACTATCAAATATCTTTTTGCATCTAAGTGCAGAATAAAAAAATTGTTAGATGCATAATTTTCAAGAGTAGTGTTGTCTAAGAGAGACAAGTTCGGAAGAACAGTATTTAACAACGCAAATTTCGCTGTTTTTTGAGCAGTGTAATATTCACAAGTAATAATCATAACTTTCAAACTGTCCAGAAATTTGAAAGTCAACTTTTGTTGCCACTCTTATTTTTATGTCTAACTTTAATGAAAAATGAGCAATCTTCATTGAGATTACTTAATTTCTGCGATACGGACTTTTATTTTATTTATTGTGACAATACAATAATATTTATATAATATTATACTCATAATTTCTATGACACTTGTGTACGCCACAGATATATTAATATTTATCTATGCTGATGCCTCCTTCATTCCCATGATAAGTGAAGTGGTCCTTTTCAGTATATATCTACTTTTTATATTTGACTTTCCACATATTTATTTATTTTTCTCGAGATATTTTTTTTTTTTTGGGGGGGGGGTTTCTCCCCCATCTAGTGTAATGGTGAGAGTTTATGCTAATACACTCTATATTCAAGTCAATCGCTGTGTATTGTCTAGACGAGGTGTGTCTTCTTCAATTGACTTATCCCACTTTACGAGACAATAGGCACACCTTATCCAGCACCCGATACAGGCATAAAGCCGAAGAAAAGTAAATATTTGTTTACAAAGACATAGGAAGTACTTGGAACACACCCACATCGACATCCCCCATAAACAGGGATATGCCCTTTTTGATTGAGCACATCCAAAAATTTTATGTATAGGACATTAAACAAATGTATTGAGAGTGCTAGTGCGATAACAGAATAGTTTTTGTATGTGTGCGGGCTAATTTTTATTACCCCCATTCTTACATTTGTCAGGTAGAATCAATGCACTTTTGAAGAATTTTTTTTTTTTTCAATCGGATCAATCTTAAATGCTTTTAGGATATTCACTTCAGAAGTAATCCTTATAGTGGGGGAATCTGACGTCAGAGTTGACCGCAGACACTCATTCTCTGAATTCTGCATACCATCAGATCGCAATACAATCTGTGGGTGACCTATTTTCCGAGACTTACTTCAGACCACTTCCCACTGTGGGATACCCGTCAAACCTACAACCCACTTGTCCCGAATCCCCTACATTTACCCTTCTTCTTCTTCTTCTTGTCTCTGGAACTTCAACTCTGGCAGGGAAAGTTGTATAATTGCCAGCAACGCTCTCAATATATCCCGTATACGTAAATGGAATATCGTAAACGTCCTCATAATAGGGTGTAATTTATTCACTTAACGCCATCTTTACCCTTTCAGTTGTTCAGAAAAGTGGTTCAGCAATGTGCAGAGCCACTTACATGTGTGTGTGTGTGTGTGTGTGTGTTTGTGTTTGTAGTTAATAGTATTAGTAACAAGAAATAACTTTAAATCATAATACAATAACAGAGAACCATAAAATCGCTGGGAAAAATTTGTTGATTATTAAAGTTTATAAATTAAAGGAGAAAAACTTACATGAACATAATTTTGTTGTTGCAGGAATTGTTGAAGTAGGTTGCCGGTGATCATGTATCACGTACCGCTCGGGGCGTTAAATCGCCGTGACGCCAAGTAGACCAGACTTGAAATACATAAATTATATAAGACCCGCGTCAAAAAGTTCCCACGATAACAACATTTCCACTTTAGCATATTTGTATAGCGCTGCTTAAGAAATAAAGCCCTCTAAAATTAAAATTTGGTTAAAGTTCATTTGTTTTATGGTACAACTTACTAGATAGCGCCATCATACATTATCTTTTAACTACATTCTATGGAGATAATTCATTGATATTATAATTACTTTTTTCTTTCAATAATTAAAATTTATTTCATTCTTCTTTATTATATTCCGGTAAAATATTTATTTTAGTCATTTCATTAACAATTAATATTTGTTAACATTCTGCATTTGTTGTATTTGATAATGTAAGAAGGCTATGTCAATGTATAACTTTCTAATCCCTTTAAAAACTTTTACCCCAACCTTGCAAAACTTAATTCTTAAATAATATTTTTATTTAGAAGGGAGGGGGTCTTATTTAGGCTAAGATATAGAATTTATAGTAAAAAATATATTNATTTTAGATAAATTGAGATATATTATTATATAATAGTCTATAAAGTAATTTTAAAAAGTCGGATATGTGCCTAAGAAAAAAAAAAAAATTATACAAATGTGGTGTAGTTGACGAAATATACTTATAAACTTCATTCTTTTATTCAGACTCATATATATGGCGAAAAATGGAAACTAAAAGGTATCTATAAGGAAAAAAATTAAGTGTTAAACTTTACTTGGTGATAATGATATTTAAATATTAAAGCTGACCGCTTTCGAGACTCAATGCCTCATCTTCAGAGCCAAGGAATCTTTCAGACAACAGTGCAGAAATGAACTACTACTTGACTATTGAGTCCATTACTAGACTATCTTCTGAGAAATTCCTGAGCTCTGAGGATGAGACATTGAGTCTCGAAAGCGCTCAGCTTTAATAAATAAATACCATTATCCCCCAGCAAAGTTTAACAGTTCTTTTTAACAATAATAATAATAACTTATAAATTGTATAGCTTCGCCCCAATTTATTTTTTTTAAAAAAAGGTATCTGTTTTGTTATATTTATTGTAAAAAAGAACTATAACAGAGATATTTCCGATTGAACGATCTCATGGTCTGACATTAAGGCACCTCTGCGGAAAAGTAAATACCAAACTCCCTTCATCGTTTTGCGAATTGCTCTATGATATTTCATCATCATGAATCCATGTTGCAGACTGATGATGAAACATCTGTCATTGAAAAGACTTTAAACGGAAGACTCGACGTACCCTGCTCAGGGGAAAATGAGTTTACATTTTTGCCAACATGAAGGGAAATACTTGCAGTGGGGCCGCCATGAGAAAGTTGTCGAGATAGGAGATGTACCGTTGCTCTGATTGCGAGGCGAGTCACAGACAACGCGTCTGTCCCACTGCCAGTGACTCGTTCCCGCTCGCATAGCTCCCAACCCTGCGCGGCGCCATGCGCAACAGTAGTGACTTGAAATGGAGAGTCATCCAAAATGGAGAATATTGGTAGAGAATTTCGAAGGGGTTCGGTCAATTTTATTATGTATGTTGAGTGGTAAATGTGAGAACAATTGGAACCAATATGGTTCCAAGGGTCGTTGGCAGTCGAGTATTATGCTGGAGAAATTAGTCAGGGTTTCGGTGGGAAAATTGTAAATTGGAAACTAAACTATCCTCGTTGTTCATTCAATACTTAAAATTGTTGTTAAAATGTTTGAAACTATAGGAATTTACAGAATTTGACATTTTGTAAAAAAAAGTTTAAGTCCTTAATGAACAACGAGGATAGCAATAGTTTAGTTTCCAACCTAGCTATCGTATACAATAATTCTCGCTGTCAAAACAAAAAAAGATATACATTAAAAAATGTTACAACCTTTTGGGATGTGTTGGTGTGTTATAAAATCTTCTTTGTTGATGCCCTTACAAAAGATAGACTTCAATTGATTTATTTTAATATGAATGTTATTAATTTTAGATATATTACCTGTAAATTGGAGATTTAGAAATGAACTTTGAAAATGATAACAATTTTTAGTGCAAGGGAACAGAATACAAAATCTATCTGTCCCAGCCAGTGGTGTATTTACCAATTATGCTACCGAGACAAGTCTGATAAGTAAATGGTAAACGTACCGGCCCGGATAGCAGGAGATCCAGGTTCGAGTCCTGGCTGGGACAGTTACATTTTTTATTCTGTTCCCTTGCACTAAAAATTATTAAAATTTACGTGGGATTAAATACCACAAAAAATAATATTGATACAATTTTGAAAATGATGTTTCAGGTTGGAAAATTTATTTTATTTGAAGAAAGATGTGGGAATATTTTTGCAGCAATTTATCGAAGCCCAACAAACTCTTTACAAGTATTGCCATAAGTTGGATGTTCTGGGAATTATTAAATAAATCCTGAAAAGATAAATTTATTCAAAAAATTGAAAACTTTTGTAAGGATTTATTTATAAATAATTTAAAAAAAATTTAACGATTAAAATATCTAATATGTATATAAATTTCAAAAACTCAGCATTCATCAAGGTTCATGCAACTGATATAACTAGTAATCTCCAATATAAGCGAAATTTTTAAAATGCATTAATTTATGTATTTTAAATGATTATTTAATTTTTTTTTTTATATATATTCTTCCATTTTCGTTTTAAGAACATGAAATTCATTGCAATCTGTGTACCTTGGGAAAAGAGTGAATAAATTGACCCTTTTAGATGACGCTCAGTTTTGTATAAATTGTCTACATTACAAAAAAAAACCCACTAAATATTACGCCCCTACATTAAAAAGTTTTATTTTTACTTGCAATTGTTTTTTCAGTTAATTCCCCATCTTGTTGGACCGATTTCGCACAATTGTACATTTAAAATCGACAGGTACTATTAACCTCCTCATCGTGACTTATGAATGCTTGTAAGGATTGAAGGAAAAACGACTATTTAGGTCTTTCAATTGTAAAATTAAAATTTTCGGTTCAGGTAAGCCCCCACTCGTAATTATTTTCATGCCCCGATTAGTTCTAGTGTGTAACTCTTATGTATTTTATCAATAATCTATTCTTTGTTCAATTTCTTACTCTACTATTCCTCTTGTAGTTAAAACTAATGAATTCCAAACATTTTAGATAAATTGAGCGACATATAAGGCCGAGAGATATAAGAGAGACAATAACCACTTAGGGCACATCAATAATGACATTCGGCCTTGTCACAGAGTTCCTTATTCGTGAAGTTTTCTATATCTAAATAAAAATACATTATTAAGACAGAAAAAAAAAAGGGTAAAAATAACTAAAGTTAGCTGGGTTCCCTTCAGAAGTTATTTTTGTAAAAGTAAAAGGTAGGCTGAAAGTTGGCTAATATCGAGAGTGTCTTTCAGGGTGTGGAGAATGTTCAACTTGAAATGTAAGTAGAATATTAATAAAAATAAAAGTTTTAGGTACAAAACTCTTTAAAAAAAAGTTTTGTATTTTTACAAAAATTTGGTAATTGAACGACCTAAGAACGGATCTCATACAATAATTTATAATAAAATTATATTAAATATATTTGAGAAAGCGGAATGTGATAAAGATGGTGTCCTATAATTAATTTAGGTTTACAACTTGTTTTGTAAGGCGTGTCTTTTTCTAATTTAATACATATTTATCTCAAATTAATATTTTCATTCAGGAGTTAAGAATATAAGCTTCTAGTCTTACTAAATGGCTATAAATAGTCACATTTATACACTTTAATAATTTTTTTTTCAATTAAAATAAATTTAACAATTTTCAAATGTCTTTTTCCCGTTTTTAATTATTTACATGTTTTTTTTGTTGTGTAAGGAATTTTTAAATATATTTATCTCTTAGTATAAGCAAATATAATATACAATAAATGCAAGGGAATAGAATAAAAAATCCTACTAGCTCAGCCAGGACTTTAACACGGATCTCCTGCTTTCCGGGCTGGTATGCTAAACCATTACACCACCAGGACTAACCAGATGAATCATTCTTCTCCCCGCACTCTACTCTTTGAGTCCCGGCAATTGTAGTAAGATTTTTTTATTCTATTCCCTTGCATTTATTATATAACAGTAATGTGGGATTAAATACCACAACGAATGCAATATTTAAAGCAAATATATTATGTTCACAAAATCTTTTTGTGATTATTAGAAACTAAAGATTGCTCTTATGTACCCGAACATGCTTAAGCGTTTTAAAATAAATCATCAGTTAGGCAAGTTAATGTATTATCATACCTTCTATTATCCGTCTTCATTGGTTTCTGCAAAGCATCCTCTGTTGGCGAGCGCTTTCGGACATTGTCCATCCTCGTGGCCGAATACATGCTTAAAGTTAAAGTATTTCCTTACGAAAATTATTTATTTTTGCATGAATTATTCACTTAAGAAACAATGTGAATTTCCATAGGATTAATAAAATTAGCCAACAAATATTTCACTCCTCTTTTGATTAGTTAAATTTCTTCTTTTTATTTCTTTCATTTTTCTTGATAAATGAAGAAAAAATTTGTTCTAAGTGAAGTTGTTTAAACATAAAAACAACTTTATATTACTTTCAAATTTAATTATTATAATTCTATGATATTACTCATTTTCATTTATTATAATAATTGTTTATTATACTTAAATTATTAAAAATCATTATTAAAGTAATACAAAATTATTGATTATAAAACGGTCAATTTCTATTATTGAATCATATTATTTATTTAATGAAATATTTCTGTAGATATTAATTGTGAAATTGGTAAATGACAGTATATCGCACTATTTAGCTGTAATTTGTTTGATGCAATCAAAAGAAAATACAGAATTATATTTAAATGGATATATCCCAACCAGTCAGATATCTAATAATATTTGTGTTTGATGTTTTTTGTGCGATAGTTTTTTGAAATGAAGTTTTTTTTTTTTTCTTTTTTTTTGAGATTTCAAAACCCTGATGAAGATTATTTACCTCCTCATCGTGACTTATGAAGCTTGACTCGAGGCCTGTTGTAAGGATTGTTTTCACTGTTGGTCGGGGTTGTGTTTCCTGCAACCCTTAGTGGAGGGGAAATGCAGGGGGTGTTTTGCCCAGGGTAGGAACTCCACCAGCGTCTATTTATCGGTAAATCCTCGCATATAAAGCCATACGGGATAACTAGTACTCATGTACAGTTAATTATTTAAACTTTATAATTACAAGTTGTAGCTTCCCAGGCACTGTTGAGCAAGACAGCAAGGCCGACAGTAATACAACACGCCACGTTTTAGAGGAATATGGGGATTCCCCCTTACACAGCAATTCCATCATTCCCCTCGCCATCTTCTTTTTTGCCGAGTAAACGTCGTTTTCGTGGATTTTGTCGACGAGGATCGGAGTACGAGAGTAACCGTTTTGAATGTTTCCTCATTTTGGAGGTTTTCTCATTCATTCAGTTACCTATTCGTCCTCAATATAAGAGGCTCAGTCTTCATTTGTTTTTTGTTTTTCTTTGTTTGCATTTAAAAGCCACTCGCCTAATTTCTTTAAGAGGAATGATAAAAAAGAAGCACATTTTGGCTTCAAGAAATTAAAATTAAAATGTATTCTGCATATTAAAACTCTCAGGTAAATATTAGACAGCTACAAGGAAAAGACTCTACTCCCATTCGTCTGATTTCGCTCTAAAACAAATGCTGCCTTTCATTTTATATTTAAAAACTATATTCCAAATTTTATTAGGAAAATCAAATAACCGCGGCTAAGATGTGACATAAAAATGTACGGTTGAGGTAAACCTTCCTACTTCTAATTTTTCTATTTCTCTGTGTGGATCTTCAATTCTTTTTTTTAATCATTTTTTTAATCAATAAACAAATCTGTTTTGAGTTTATTTTCTCTTAACTCGATAATATGTCCGCTAAATTAAAAAAAA
>KZ808598.1:49503-65026 GCA_000696205.2 Oncopeltus fasciatus | reverse complement strand
AAAAAAAACCCCTGTTACTTATTATTTTATATGAGATTTATGGTTTACATGTCATTCAAATTTTAATTAATAATGATAATTAGAAATTTATCTTAATCTACAAGCACCTAACTTAAATGGGAGTCTAGAAGAAATTCTATTGGATGACGATAAAGTCATCGACTCTGTAATAAACTTTCTGAAAGAGGGCAGGCTATTAAATCTTATCTAGATATTTTTTTCTTATAAATTTCATAGTTTCCAAGTAAACAGACCTATCGCTAAGAAATTCTTCTTCTTGAAAATTTCTTCCCGCTTCTATAAAATATCTCCCTGGTGTTAATGACCAAAAGTTCACACGCCATTAAAAAAAAAAAAAACCCCTGTTACTTATTATTTTATATGAGATTTATGGTTTACATGTCATTCAAATTTTAATTAATAATGATAATTAGAAATTTATCTTAATCTACAAGCACCTAACTTAAATGGGAGTCTAGAAGAAATTCTATTGGATGACGATAAAGTCATCGACTCTGTAATGAACTTTCTAAAAGAGGGCCAGGACGACACTGTTCCTCCCTGACGAGGAGCACGCGAGCCTCCTAACTCCAGTGTTGCACAAATGCCACGACTATAGCGCACTCTGGCAGAGATCTTCAGAACCTAGTTCAGGAAAAGACCTTTATCCTGTGAGCTAACCATTCCACCACGGGCGCCCCCATACGCACACTTTCACATTCGCACGTGTGCCCACGTACTCATTCACACACATTGATGTGTATGTGTGCATGAGTATGTATGTTTTTATAGACCTCTTTCGTTCAGTAACTTCTAGAATTATAAAGAAACACAGACTATTAAATCTAGTCTAGATGCATTTTCAGTATGATTCTTTTCCATTCTCTCTCAATTTTTTCTTTCTTATAAATTTCATAGTTTCCAAGCACAAATAAATTACTATGACCATCCACATAACAACTATTTGCATTAACAATTCATTATATCTCTCCATGACCTATTGCTAAGATATTCATCTTCTTGAAAATATCTTCCCGCTTCTAAAAATATCTCCCTGGCGTTAATGATCAAAGGTTGACAAGCCATTAAAAAAGAAAAAACCCTGGCGTTAATGACCAAAGGTTGAAAAGCCATTAAAAAAAATAATAAAAAATAAAAAAAATAAATGAAGACAATTTTAAAATGTCATGCGAAGGTTTAAAGCGTAAATTTCTTGACTTTCTTAAGGAAAGACCACTAACATGAAGCTTTTAAAACGATAGCAGTTAAATAAATTACCGATAAAAGAAAATCCCAACAAAGACTATAAGTAGTAGTTTTTTTTTGTTGGTTCATAGTTCCCCCCACATTGTTTATTAATAGTTTTACCTTTAAGACATAGCTTGACTTGTAAGAAATAATCGATCTCTCTGAAGAATCCCACGGGGAACTTGTACCGCACACAGCAATGTGTCGAGAGACTCTGATCCTAGTAGTGCTGGAAGTGACGGGAGGCTGACGCTGTGCTGACCGACGGGGTCTTGCAGGTGCGACCCTCCGATGCCAGGGAGGACGGTCAGGGAGTCGGGCGGTTGACCATGGAGCAGGGTGACCATGGTCGGGAGGCGGGCAGAAGTCGGCCGGCCGGACGAGGTGGCTCCCTTCGAGATAGAGATGCGACAGCCGGGACAGCAGTCGGACCCTGAACCCGCTAAAGAAGAGGGCATCTTCCACTTCTTCTCCAAGGTCTGGCAGCCTCGGAGGAACAAGTACAGCCGGAGGAAGACGGCCAACAGGAAGAATAAGTTCTCTGCCTACCTCGAGAGCTCAGGTCAGTTCCATCACAAACACTCCCTGCTTTACAACCATTCGACGGCTCTTCCATAATTATCGTCTACAAAAACATTTCCCTCCTTATAGACAGGTCTAATTATTTTATTTTACACAGATTTCGTATTCCCAATCCCCTAAAACCAATGCTTTAATTAAAAAAGTAATTAATAATTAACCAATTAATGGGAGGGAATAGAATACAAAAATGTATCTGTCCCAGCCAAGACTCTAACCTGAATCTCCTGCTTGCCGGGCCGGAATGTTTCTATTCCACACACGATAAATAGCTAGACAATGTCAGCTCCTTCGAGCATAAGACGATGTATTCGTCTTTCTCGAAGGTTAGGCTCTCGCTAGTCTGTAGGGAGTTTAATAAGTTATCTTGCTCGTACCGGTGGTGTAATGGAAACACACCTGCCATGCAAGCAGGAGATCCTGGTTCGACTCCTGGCTGGGACAGATACATTTTTTTATTCTATTCCCTCTCATTAATTGTTTAAAATTTACGTGAGATAATAAACCACAACTAAATTAATATTTATTAATAAAAATAAAAAGTAAATAACGAGAGTCGATAAATAGCTAGACAATGTNTGTTTAATTATATATTTATATATAAACATAAATATATGTGTATGTGTAAAGAAAATAAATTATTATATGAATTATTTGTACCTTTTTCTTAAATTTTCCTATCATGATCGGTAAAGAAATGAAGTCATCGACTTCAATGAACGATAAAGTCATCGACTCTGTAATAAACTTTCTGAAAGAGGGCAGGCTATTAAATCTTATCTAGATATTTTTTTCTTATAAATTTCATAGTTTCCAAGTAAACAGACCTATCGCTAAGAAATTCTTCTTCTTGAAAATTTCTTCCCGCTTCTATAAAATATCTCCCTGGTGTTAATGACCAAAAGTTCACACGCCATTAAAAAAAAAAAAAACCCCTGTTACTTATTATTTTATATGAGATTTATGGTTTACATGTCATTCAAATTTTAATTAATAATGATAATTAGAAATTTATCTTAATCTACAAGCACCTAACTTAAATGGGAGTCTAGAAGAAATTCTATTGGATGACGATAAAGTCATCGACTCTGTAATGAACTTTCTAAAAGAGGGCCAGGACGACACTGTTCCTCCCTGACGAGGAGCACGCGAGCCTCCTAACTCCAGTGTTGCACAAATGCCACGACTATAGCGCACTCTGGCAGAGATCTTCAGAACCTAGTTCAGGAAAAGACCTTTATCCTGTGAGCTAACCATTCCACCACGGGCGCCCCCATACGCACACTTTCACATTCGCACGTGTGCCCACGTACTCATTCACACACATTGATGTGTATGTGTGCATGAGTATGTATGTTTTTATAGACCTCTTTCGTTCAGTAACTTCTAGAATTATAAAGAAACACAGACTATTAAATCTAGTCTAGATGCATTTTCAGTATGATTCTTTTCCATTCTCTCTCAATTTTTTCTTTCTTATAAATTTCATAGTTTCCAAGCACAAATAAATTACTATGACCATCCACATAACAACTATTTGCATTAACAATTCATTATATCTCTCCATGACCTATTGCTAAGATATTCATCTTCTTGAAAATATCTTCCCGCTTCTAAAAATATCTCCCTGGCGTTAATGATCAAAGGTTGACAAGCCATTAAAAAAGAAAAAACCCTGGCGTTAATGACCAAAGGTTGAAAAGCCATTAAAAAAAATAATAAAAAATACTATTGTTTGAGAAATGACAATTTCAGGTATTTTATGAAGTGGTTAATTAGATAAACAAAGTGAGTGTTTCATAGATGAGTTATACATATGAAAAAGTAATAACAGATGAAATTTAGTGTCGTTAATAATGTCGCATATCTACATTTAAAGTCGGTTACCGTTTGGAGTCTATAAATCTTCGCATTATATATGTATAAGGATCCGATTCTTGATATATTTTGTTAACTGAAATGCAGCGCCTTAGCTGAGAAAGATCCCCGTCCCTTAAATTCTGAAATGTGTAGAACATTACAAATTAAAAAAAAAAACAACTTTAAAACGACTGCACTTGAAATTTTTTAAATATAATATGGGTTAAAATAAAAATGAATTACATGAGATCTAAAATTTATGTTCTCTTAATTTTCATAATATAACCAACGCTTTAACATAAAATAGACAAATTTTGTTGGAGGCCACACGTGTCTCCATATATATATATATATATATACACACACACGCACATACATACTGCATATATAATAATTTTGTGTGTTGCTAGTTTTCTCCTTGTGAGTAACTTATTATAGAGGAAAGGACAATTAGAGNGTTCCCCTTTTAACCATCTATGTCGATGGAGATTAATTCTAGTTTTGCGGATAATTCTAAACACTCATGGCTTGGGGAAACTTTTATTTTTCAATATAAACTAGTCAAGGGTGGAAATCGAACCGTAGTGCCAGGATTGAGAGGCCCGAATTGAATGGATCCACTTGGCTAAGCAGATGCTCTACAGTAGAAGATAGTCAATGCGAACAATTAATAATAGGGAATAGAATAAAAAATGTATCTGTCCCTGCCAGGACACGAACTTGGATCTCCAGCTTTCCTGGCCAGTATGCTTCCATAATGCTTCCACCACCGGATAACTTATTAAATTCCCAACAAACTAGCGAGAGGTAGTGTTCAGTGTTGGAAATTTAACAAGTTTAGATAACTTATTATCTAATTATTAACGAGCTAGATGCTCGTCCCGGTGGTGTAATGGAAACATTTCGGCCCGGCAAGCAGGATATCCAGGATCGAGTCCTGGCTGGATCAGATAGCATTTTTTTATTCTATTCCCTCTCATTAATTGTTTAAAATTTACGTGAGATAATAAACCACAACTAAATTAATATTTATTAATAATTAACTTTTTTTAAAACTTATTCATATTCAAAGATTGATTATTTTTCAACAAAAGTGCACTAACCGTTCATAAATACATGCATTATGCTACAATTGTAATCGAGGAAGTCCCCACTTGATTTTTTTTTAATGGATAAATAATATTAAAAATATATATAAGAAGTGCTTCACACAAAAACAGTGTAAATTTGAAAAATCTCACAGAGTAGTGAAATGAGTAGTAGTGAATTAATATTTGTATATGAAATTTTGAAATTATGTAAATTCTGAAGCTATAGGTATAATTCCAATATTAGAATTTCAATAATACAACATTCTAATTGCTGTTTATAAACACGGTAATATAAAAATTTATATTTTAAGTGGATCCCCATTATAATTGTTCAATATTGCAGTGTAACTCCTAAACTATTTCCTTTTCTCAATAAACAAATCGATGTTGTTTCATTTCTTTGAAATTTACTCGATCTTGTTCAAGTGTTCAACAAGATACTTTATATATAAGTTACTAATTTTTAATCTTCATTTATAAATGACACTATCATTTTAATGCCTAATGGGTAGAATAACACAAAATATCGGTAACATTTTCTTTTAAAAATGAGTTGTAGAGATTTCAATTAGGGAACAGAGCCTGTGCAGATGGATTTCGGTGGTGCGACAGTTGACAATGGAAAATGAATAAGCGGTAGGAAATGAGTTCTTGGGCTGAAGAGATATTGAAGTTATGGTGAAGTGAAGAGTTGGATATATAAAAGGTTGAATGTCCGATAATTCAAAGGATTTTTTTTTATTAAAAAAATTAATTATTTAGATGTTGGAAGGCTTGAAGACAAAATAAAAGAATAAAGATAAATTTTTAAAAAATGCAATTTTTCTTTTCATTTTCCCCGCTTGCTTTATGAATTTTGTGGTATATAATAATATTTAAACATTAAATATTAAAGTTCCATATTAATCATGAGGGACATTTATGCTTTGAATAAGTAAAAAAAAAAAGTCCCCAACTCCTAAATAAAGATAATAAAAGTTGATTAAAAAAAAACAGCTTACAAAAATAGAGTTGTAATTAAATTTTAAATAATGGTTGGAGGGTTCGCGCACAAACTAACCATACATTTATATTATACTTGAGTATTTATTCAGATAAAACNCTCCCTCTCTCCCTCTCTCTCTCTCTCTCTCTCTCGCCCCCTTTCCTTTGCTGTATTCCCTTCTCTCCCTCTTTCACTTCTATGGTTTCGTTTATATACTTAGCTCTTTACGAGGTAAGCTTATTGTCTTATTATCTTTTAACGATGGAACCGAGAAGTCCTACGAAACTTAACAGTTTATATTTTAAAGCAAATAATACAAATTTAAAAAATACAGGAAAAAAAACCTACATTATTCTGCAACAGTTAATTTTATTGTATATTTTATTATAATTATTTTGATAACATTGTACGACTAAAAATTGATAAAATTAAATAAAATTACTTGAGCGACATGAATATGAAAATTTATATGTGATATAAATCATGGAAATACTATAAAAGGGAAGTCTCGAGGTCAATAAATATAAACCTTTCGAGGTTATTGCATTTCTAAAAATTTAACGTTCTATTTTAAACCATAAAAGCCTTTTTTTTTATAGTACATATGGTGCAAGATACCTGAGCAGGTGCAACTTAAATTTCAAAGTTACAGCCAGTCATTAGCTAAGTTATGAATCGATAAAATGGCGATTAGTTGGCTATTACAGTTGCTTTGAGCTCTACAAACCAAAACAACAAATAACTAACCTAACCAAATAAGAACTAAAATTAAACCTTTCTTACAATATATTATACCAATTCCAATTAGGATTTTCAAGTACTAAAATCCTTATCTAAAAATTTAATTTTGAACATGCAACAATTTTAACATTGTTGAGATCTTTACGGATTCACACTAGCAATACTGAAAATTAGGTGGTGCTTATCAAATTAAAATTATACCGACAATTTGTTTAAAGCTCTCTTTAACGGAATTCTTGTGACGAAATAAAAAATGGCGGTCTCCAGAAAATTCTTCTTTTCTAAAGCTCTAAGCAAATCCCCCACTGTATTAATAATTTGTATATTAAATTTGTTTTATTGTTACACATATTTATTTCAGTTAAGCCCAAAAGTTTGTTTTTCCGTTTATTTATTTATTTTTAATTATTTTTTTCCATTCACACTTTAGGTTCTAAATAGTCCTCAACTCCGATTTGCCATTTTTAAAAAACTCGTTCTTAAATTTATATGACGCATGCGCAGTAGCGTCGCAAAAATATTACCTATATTTGCTTATTTCATCAGAGACAAATATAAGGACATTAACTTTTCGCTTCTATTCTTTACATTCTTAAATGTCTAACTTAATGCTAATTTTACGTATAAATAGTATAAACTTTAATGCTTGAAAACTATATTCACTTATGTTGCTGTATAAATATTTTTAATATCAACGGTACAAAATTGAATTTCAAACTGATATTTTTCTAAATCCGTCCTACCTCTGTGGGAGAACGGAATCGTGTAAATTTTAATCACTAATTGGCTCGCAAAAAGATTTATGGAAAATCGATCCTATGGTACCAAGAGCAACAATGTCATATACAATATATATATATTTTTAATAGTTAAACTATTACTGTAATTAGTTTCCAATCATATGTCAATGTTCCTCTTTCTTTTCTTTTATCTTTCATTTTGCATAAAATAGTATTCAATTTTACTGGATTCTTTTTTCACTTTTGTGTTTATAGATCCATATAATATTTAAATTGAAATAATAAAGAGGAAATCACCTCCACCTCAGCATAAAAAAAATATATATCTAGATCATTTCTTTAAAATTATGGGCTTTTTTAGAAATGTTTTCCCGCTTGGCATTTGTTTACTGCTCTGATGATGGCTTGAAACTGCCTCAATATGAGAAATTAAGCCAAATAAATTTTTTCGGGTGGTTATTTTGTACTCTGACCTAAATATTACTGTACATGATTGCTGATGACCTACTTACAACTACCAATTAGTTAAATTAGGAATTAAATTTGAGGGTTGGTCGGGTCTTTATTTATAAAATATTTTTAAACTAAATTCGATACGTGGGAATCGTTTTACAAAATGTTGAACGGATATGCCTTTGGTTGAAATCGGATGGGGGGAGGGGTAGTTTACAGAAAGACCAAATTGAATAATTATCTTTTTTTTTTCGTTATTATTAGTGTTATGGAACAGTATAGATAAAGAATTTAAATTTGATTCCTTCTTTTCTGCAATATTATTACAAAATTGTACCATAAGGATGATAATCAAAAATAAACTAGGACGTTTGAGTCTCGCCCTTCACCTCTCTCCAACAGATTGGCCTAATGCCATCTTCAGGGGCATCAGCAGATACTTTCATTTGTTTTTTTTGTTTTTTTTTTGGGGGGGGGGGGGTTTAAGGCCATTTTATAGTAGCCATTTTTATCTACCTTAACGGGAAATGTGCAGCTCTTGAGGGTCATACTTTATTACATAGCTGTGCTCCGGAAACCGAAAGAATTTATTTTCGGATAAGTAAAAAAATTTTTTTTTCCTTATGACAGTAACCCTATTATAAAGGGAGTTTATTCAGTATATACCATACATAACAGTATACAATGTACTTGAATCAAAAATTAATAATTTGATTAAATAATTAATAAATCAAATCATATAAGGAATACAAATAAATAAATAAACAAGAAAGTAAGAAACAATAATGACAAGATTAATGAACACAAAGAAATAATGATAATTAACTAATATGTGTAGAAGAAAAATGAAATTAAATGACATGAATAAAAAAAAAAAAGAAGAAATTATGTACAATAAGTATAATGTTTTTGTATTATACTGAACTAATAAATGACAAATTAAATGATCGAATTAAAATATTGATTTTTTGTAAATATTGATTGGTTTTGTATGTTTTTCTCTTCAAGCAAGACAAACCACAAACTAATAAAATATACCTTTAATTTTATAAATATTAATTTTCTTGTGGTATTTAATCCCACGTAAAATTTAACAATGTTTAGTGCAAGAGAACAGAATAAAAAATCTAACTGTCCCAGCCAGGACTCGAACCTGGATCTCCTGCTATCCAGGCCGGTGCGTTTTCATTTACGCTACCGAGACAAGTCTGATAAGTTATTAAATTCTTCGCACTAGTCCTGGCTGGGACAGTTTTTAGATTTTTTATTTTGTTCCCTTGCACTAAAAATTAGTAAAACATACCAGTTATAATAAAATTCACTTACGTAGTTAAAAGTATTATATATGTTATATTATACATATATAATAGTTGTTTTAATGAGAAAGGATTTTATTACCAATAATTACTAATTTACAGTAACTTATTTCGTAAATTATAAATGAATTACGATCTTTAATACGAAAAATACAGGAATTTTTTATGAAAATACTGAATACCTATATAAGTAATTCAGAATAATACTTGATCCCCTTTGTTGGTCTGAAGGGTTTTCAAGCTGCCACTCTTAAGGGCTTCTGAATATTTTATAAACATATTCATCCAACAACGATTTATATATTTTTATTTTTATTTAAGCATTTTGTTAAGCTATTGATGGTTAATCATACTTTTATATTTAATTTGCTACAATAAACATAAAAATGTATTATATACTATAATATATTATATTATCATTATTACATAAATGTCGGTCACGCAAGTTTTGAGTAAATAAAGAATTGTTTTTGTTTTTTTTTTTCATATTTTGGGCCGAATAAAGTAAATTATTCATTTAATCTCACATAAATTGTATTTCATATTTTATTGTAAAATTACTTGAGCTAGGTTAAAATAGACAGAAAGCCTGTCACAGTAAAAAATAAACAAATTTCTCATGTTTCATTAAATATACACATACATAAGATTAATTAATTTAATCTGGGAAATGTAGAAATGTTTATAAAATGAAAACTTAACTTATAAGAAATAACAACAAAAATGGGTAAAACATGTTTTCATTTATTTATTACTAAAGGACCCGGCAAACTACGTTTTGCCAAAAACGTTTTTGTTAGGGCGTTGCTGGCCCTAAGCAAACAATAATGTTGTATTATCACACGATTTAAATAGAGCTTTTAGCGAAATTTACGGCCCTCAAATAAAAATTCATGGAATACCAATCATAAAGTTTTTTCACAGAATAATTTACATATGGTATAGATATGATGGGCTCAATAAAAAAAGAAACACATGTATTTAAGGCAAATTGGAAATGAAAATTTGATTTTGCCACGCCCCTCCGCCCGCAGACCAAAAATAAAAAATCAGACTTCACAGTGTTACCCGCCTGGATATTCTGAGGGTTCCCTGAAAATTTCATCAAAATCGGCCCAGCCGTTTTAAAGTCCATACGTTACATACATACACACATCCTATTTTATATAAATAGATTTAAATTTCGGAGTTAACTTCTTTCAAGGGTACCTCAATTTGTTCAAAAGACTTTTAGTTTAAGCAACGTACAGAGGATTCATTGCTTTATTATGAAACGAACAACCACCGTATTTTCGACGGATATATTTTTTTTATACAAGAAATGCAAGGGAGACAGAATAAAATCTTACTACCTCAGCCGGGACTCGAGCCCGAGTTGCAGGGCAAGTGTGCTAGCCACTACTCCACCGAGGCGTAGCTTATAATCTCTCCAACTCCCCTCTATTTACTCCGAGTCAAAACCCCCAAGTAAGACAAAATATATCGTCTTATACTCGAAGGAGCTAACATTGTCGGCTATTTATTAGACTCTCGTTTTTTGTTTTTTTTTTCCAATATTTCTTTTTTAAATAATGATTTTAGTTAAAATTTAACTGCATTTTTTGTATAAAATTTAATGTGGGATTAAGTAACACAACTAAAATCATTATTTAAAAAATTAAAAACCTTTTTTCTTTTTTTCTTTTAAAGAACTTTTGGCATCGGCTTCAATTGACCCGTAGGAGACTAAGTGTTTTTGAAACGCCTCTTCACTTTTTTGACACACTTGTGAGTGCCCGCAACCCCTGGCGCTCAGAGATTAACGCGTCACGGATCACAACACTGAAATCCCCGAGTAGTAGAAAGCTGAATGTTCCAGACATAACAGGGAGTGGAGTCATGAGAATTGACTAGGGTAAACTTGCAATCGGATCCGAAGGTCAAATTACTTTCTTCCTTATCTTCTTAATTGAATAGTTAGAAGAAATAACGAATAGTGACGTCAATGTGCTAGACTCTTTGACTTATTTATTTATTTTTCATTATGCATAGAGTGATTTGCCATTATGGGAAATTTTTTTCAATTTTTTCAAAGAGAGCATAGGGACCTATTTATCTCCTCCCTGTAAGGATTGCAAAGCCACCACTGGATCTGATGTTAACTACTACACAAACATAATCGTATGTAGTTTGTCGACATCTACGTATCTCCCTCTTTCCCTCTTTCAGTGTACTCTTGGAATATTGCTTAGTTTACACAGCTCCTGAGTGACTTACCTTTCGACAAAGTGCACTACAAATTTCCATGTGAGTGGGTACGACTTCAGTATATCGCTGGGTTTACCTCCTGATGAAGTGGCACTTCAGTTATGAAACGCTACTCCAATATCCGTGTAACATGTGCTCTTATACTTTTCTTTATCTGAAACACAAATAAGAAGCTCTCCTTATGTAAAGTGAGAAAATCCCACTTAAGATCCATTTAAAATTTAAAGGACACGGTAAAATTACTTCAAGAGTGTCTAGTATTAATAAAAACCAATGGGATATATTGGGATATATTCCATTAAAAAAAAACCATAATTGTCTTTCAAAATGCGCATGCAGTTTACAAATTTTTTCGTTTTGACTACAGCTAGCCTCTTGCCCTCATGATGGCCCTGAACGTCGGCCAATAACAAAAAAACTGCACATTTGGAAGAAAATTGTACATTTTTTTAAGCAACTTTTGGACCAAATCCCAATTACTTCTTGAACCATACATCCTCACAATCAACTTCATCTTCATCTTAAATTATTGTTTCGGGCTAAGGTTCAAAAATTATTTACATCAAAATAAATTAAATTTGATTTATTACGATACCTACTTATAGCCAACATACGAGTATACTGATGACAATTAAATATACTTATTACAATTAAACAAGTGCCCTTATTAACTAATAATAATAAATTAATTACTAACAGATAATTACAATATGTACAAATAAATGGAAACTACAATTATTTACAAAGATACCTCTGAACAACTTGTTAAATTGTCAACATGAGATTCGAACTCATTATTTACTGTCACGCCAAACTCTTAGGGCCACGACCAGCCCTAAAAAGTTCGATTTGATACTGACACGAGGGCTGCCAGCGAGCCGCTTATAGCTGCCAAGATCCTTCCAGACTCTTCTGGATTTCCCTAGGAAATAAGATTTCATCTTTTTATTGGAGTGGTGTCATGAGGTAGCAGATGACCACCTTCAAGTGGCCTTTCACGAACTGGTCTGGACCTCTCATTACGCCCCCGAGTCCTTAACACTATCCGAAGTCAAATTTTACCAGCAGTAACAAACCAGTTCTGACCTAGACAGATAAGCCATCTCACACTCTCATAAACATAAACAATTTTGTGAAATTATCCCTCCTTCCCGTCAACTTAAAGATGCATAACTTAAAAAAAACATTAATTTTTTATCATACTATGGGTTTGGGATTGTAATTTGGGTGACTGACAGTTTTTTTTTTGTTGGAAATTAGGGTAAAAAATAAATTTAACCTTATATAAAATTTCGTTCTATTTCATCATTAGTTTTTTGGGTTTTTTTTTAGGTAGTCGACAAGTGCATAACATTAGAATCACTCTCCACCTTGGGAATTTAATAGCCTAAAATGCCTGGAGTTAAGTGTTCCAGCTTAAGATATATTGGAGACAGATGCAAATATCTTCTGAAAGAAAGCGTGCTTCAGTTCTCCAGTCCAACTTGGGCAAAGAACAATTTCAGAATCCTTTAACTAATGTATAAAGATGTCCAAAACGATCCATAAAATGAAAAATCTTAAAAGTTTTTTAATATTGAATCAAATATATAATTTTAATTTTATAATTTATTCTGCTTTCTCATAACTTTTGTAGGGCATTTATGGCAATTCTGCTTATATCCCATTAAAAGAAACTAAATATTGTACAATCTATAGCCTCTATAAATCATTTTTTATAAAGGGTTATGCCCAAAAAATGATTTTATGTATGCTTAAACATCCTTTTATAAGTAAACAACAATTTGATTGAAGTGATAACTAATCAAAACCAAAAACAGCAATAAATATATATTTTTCTTTCTATATAATAGCTGGCTGGTAGAGGTTCTCAATCAAAGGTAGATGAAGTAATTGACAACTGGTCATAAATATGGTTACTGACCACTTCTCAATTATTCCATACACCTTTAAATATATATATTTTTTATTTGAATACCTCTCAACTACTTGGGATCTTGAGACAGGTAGCCACCCTATTCTAATAGCAATGAGCAAGCTATTATTTCTCTAATAAAGCTTTTCCTGGGCAAAACTCCATTCTAAATCATACCCAACAAATACATATAATTCCTGCAGTAGTAATTGTTAGAAAAACAAGTTAATAATTAACACTAATTATAAGTGATTTTTGAGCCATTACTAAGATGTAAATAGCTTTTCATTTATTCCATTGGTACCTAGTGGATTTTGGACCTTAACATACTCATCTAATTAGAAAGAAGCTAACTTTTTGGTTTCTTAATATTAACATCTGCAATCCAAAAAAAAAACTTTGTAATTTGAATTTTTTTTTTTTTTTAATTTTTCCCTGTCACTTTTTCCAACAAGAATAGTTTGATTTCCTTTCTGGGGACTAAAAAGAGTTTTGGCAGGGGAGGGGGGGATCATATGAAAGGAAACAATTCAATTGCTACTGGGACCTGGAGTAGAGTTCCCGCTGATTGCAACTTACCAGTTATCCTTGTCCGACTTAGGACTTTCCCAGTGAATCCGGGCGGGCCTGCCTCCAGACCAGCTGACGTGATGCAACTTCCCCCACCACCTAGGCTGCCATATACCTGTCTGACAGGAGGGTATTTTGGGTTAACCGGCCCCCGTCTGACCTCAGCAAGGCACAAGTCAAGGACGTCATTTCACTCATGGCACCTTTCCAATGCCACTCCATCTATATAATGGGCGTTTTTATTTGGTCCATGAATTATACAAAAGGAAAACCATGTCACTAGTCAAGTACACCATATAGTACACTTGCATAAGCGAATTTCTGCCGTGTTCTATATGAATTTTCCAACTTGAATTAGGATTTGAAGAAAGGGCATAAAGAAGATAATGAGATAAAAACAAAAGATTATTAATAAAGTATGATAAAAAAAATATGATATTATATATTATCATTAATACTTTGGAAGTACCATCCTCCCATCAATATGTTCGACGAATTATATTTAGAGCAGTGGTGACCATAGCTACTGATTAATATTAATATTGTTAAAGACTGGAGAAGCACGTAACGAGATGACCAGACTTGTATGGGAAGGAGCCAATTGAAGGAAGCAACCTGCTCTCTTACTTAGAAAAGGAAATATAAGCAGCTATATCATTCATCTAGGCCTGCCTAGGCTCTTAAATACAGTTATAAATGCAGCTCACCAGCGGTTACATAAATATAATAAATTGTTTTTAGGCCTTTTTGTAAATAAGCACATTTAATTCAATTGTATATATTTGTTAATTAGCTATTTATATTTTCTATTTCTTTATTTATTTATTAGTTAGTAAGGGCAGTAGGTTGGGTTGTAATAAGTAAGTATATTTATTCGTTACAATAAATTAACTTGAATTTATCTTGTTTCTTATTTGTTATTGACCCGTTACCCAGAACAATATAAATATTTATATCCACCGTACAGAATTTGAATAGATGTACGATACTGGACTGATCCATTTTTTTTTTTTTTTACCAGTTACTTCTTATTTATACTGTCCGTTTTATCTTGTTCAAACTAAGCATACAGTTAGTCACTAGTAAAAAAGTACTTGATAGAACTTACAGTTTTTAGGCACCCTAAATTTTTTACACTTTATTTTAACCTGTGCAATAATAATGAAGGATAATGCATGAGCACATCGATGCCCGAGATTAGATCAAGGATAATTAAAAAAAAAAAAAAAAAACATATTTTATACAAAATATTTATTTAAAGTCCTCTTCTAGATATGCTCCAAGAACTGTTTAGGCTTGAGGCTTATATTGTTTAGGCTAATTAAGGTAGAAAAAGCTTAAAATAAGTTATTGCTGAGATTTTACACCAAGTTGTAAATCGGTCTAAGTTTATTTTCTTTCTATCCAACCCTCTTAAGCGGGAGGGGCTCACAAGGGTAGTTACCCTATTCCAAGCATTCATGGCACTGAGCGGGCTTTTATAAATATAAAAACGGGAAGATCTTTGCCTGTGCCCCACTGTTAAACTTTATATTTGATATGTTAAATTCACACTAAAATATAATAAATTGTTTTAAAAATTCAATTTTCCAAATTAATGCAAGAGATAAAGTTTTTTTTAAACCAAAGTTATTTACTTCTATGAAAAGCTGATGTCTTTTCCACTTAAGATTGCCACTTAAAACAAAATCTGTCACACTTCTTTTATTTAAGTCGACGAATGGATAATAAAACTTACGATATTAAATTGACTTGGGGGGGGAACAAAGGTAAAAATT
>KZ808598.1:29189-44790 GCA_000696205.2 Oncopeltus fasciatus | reverse complement strand
AAATTAATAAAAATTTATATTACTTATTAATTAATTTAAACTGCTATAATTAATTCATTAAAATTTAAAAAAGATGTAATAATGTAGTCCATAAAACTAAATTTTATTGTTTTATCAAAAATAAGGTGAATCTTGAAAAATAATAAACAATTACAATTCAAACTACTACACCCCTCTAAAAAGTACATAAAAGTATTTCTTAGTGGTTGTTTCAAGGCAGTAAGTATGCTTAATACATAAAAGTAAGCGTAATTATCGACTTCATTACGCAGATATTAAAAAGAACAGTTGTACTTTAAACATTCGAATCAGGATTGAATGCTCATATTAATATTAAAATTTGAATAGAACTATTTAAAAACTTTGTATGACTGTCTGCCAGTAGCATTTTAAGACCCATTTTATTTATATATTCTTATTCGGATAAATTAAATCGAAAATGTAGTTATTTTGGTCATATGTCTTTTAAAATAATTTTAAACAAATTATAATGGAAAAATTATATCTTTCTTTACATTGTATTTATTTCTAATTTGTAAGTACAATAAACTCTATTGGTCATTATTACCCAAAGTTAAGAAAAATCCTAAAAAATGTTGAAAGTTGATCAACGAAGACAAATTAGAGGCAGTATTAGCAATTATGATTATTTCAATTTAAAAAATAAAATTTAAAAAAAATATTAAAAAAAAGCAATAAATGTTGCGTAACCGGGAACACCCTGTTCCGAAGCCAGACTAATCCTGATATCTCAGCAAAACTCCATTTCCTCAGAAAAATTTGATATTTAAATGTTTCATAGTGATGAATTTTATATCTTTATTTACATATTACATTCTGTTAAAAATAAATAAAAGCATTTTGAAATTTGATTACAATGAATAAATGACATTAATGAAAGTCACATGAGAAGAGAAGGTGACCAGTGACACCACTTTCAAATTATTTACAGACAATGTCCCCAGGTTTATATTATTAAAGTTATAAATATATATGTTCCTCGACATTTTATAGACTAATAAAATGCTTATAAGATTACTAACTATATTTTTTCTATAGGTATTCATAATTTCAGATAAAAAATGGTGCAAGAATATTTTATTCTGATACTACTCGCAAATATCGGGCTTTTCTACAATTTTCCATTTTCCTAACTTGTTGCATAACATTACACTAATTTTTATTTTATTTTATTTTATTTTTATTTTTTCAGAAACTGAGAGAAGAATCAAAGCCAATGACAGGCAGTTCAATGCACAATTCAACTATGCCGTAAGTAATGTTTTCCATTATATGTAAAATATGATTTTTCCATAATATAATTGAATTTAAGCTGCGTTAATTGTACAAGTTTTGTTAATAACAAAAAGTCTGGAAATTTAAATAATAATCTTAATCTGTTTATTGAGAAAAAGTCTTACTTCAAGCGATAAATTACTTATAACGAAGTCTTAATTTTTAAATGGACTTAACTTTCTTCATTTTAAACAAGGTTTTCTTCAAATTAAAATTATAGGCATTACTTAATTATGAATAATTAATGGGGTTTCTTAATAACATCAGAACCTTGATCCAGAATACGCTCATCTGAAACAAACTAAGAAAATTGTGCAAAGACTTTGAATTTTCATTTTTTAAAAACCTTGTATTTATATATGTATGTATATATAACAAAATTTGTTAGAGAGTATAATAAAGAATATATGAAAAACCTTGTTTTATATATATAAAAACAAGATTCTTCATTTTACACCCTAACAAATTTTGTTCTGAAACTGCTATTGTTATTTTTTACATTATTATAAGGATGTTATTGGTTTTTAATATCTGTTCTTATATCTAAAACATTATTGACATAAGCTTTAATAACATTCAAAATCAGCTTTCATAGCTCTTAATAATATTAAATTTTATTTATAAGAAATAAAAAAATTTGAAAAGTCCGCCAGCCAGAGGTAACAAAGACAAACCAAAATTTCTCATGTTTCATTGAAGATCGGCAAAGAAAATTCCATTGATTAAAGTAAGAAGAAGGGGAATAAGAGTTAAAAAGGAATCAGGCGAAGATTGACTCACATTTAATTGGGAGGTAACAGTGAGGTTCTTACGTTCATTCCTCTTAAGACAACTGTCGGCATCCCTGGTAAACCAAGCCAAGAAGATCCCTGGAAACTCCAACTCCAGAATACAGACAGTGACAGTGAACACCGGCCAGAAGATGGACGATGTCCGAAAGCGCTCGCCAACAGAAGATGGTTTGCAGAAACCAATGAAGACGGATTACAGAAGGTCTGATAGTCTTGTTTTTTCTTTCTTTCTGTGCTTCTGTTTGTAATGATCCAGAGATTGTGTGCTCCTAAGTAACAACTAGCTATAATTGGGGGGGGAATCAGACCGTCAGAAAGATTTCAAGGCTCTACAGGTCACAGTTTTTAGTTTTCTTATTGTACTGCAGCACACCACTTTTAAATGAAAATTTAAATGTATCTCTATATGTATTTTATAGAGCCAAGTCAGACGATTAGGAGTGAGAGATTACCTGAAATATCAAATGCGAGAAAAATAACTTTTTTGAATGTAACGGGCGTAATTTACCTTGATAGACAACACAGATAATTTTCTTGATAAAATTTTTTAGGAGATACTCAGTTTATTGAACAATAATGAGTAATATCTGTAAGGTAAATTTTAATTATAAGATCTAGGGATTTATTTTTTTTTTAGTTTGGTATATCGCATTTATAGGTAAAATGTATGGGTGAGTTTGTTATTGAGCGACACTGGAGGAGTAGGATCTGGAATTGCTTGATATATCAAGTGGAGTAAAAAATGTGTTTTTTGTTGTTGTTTTTTCTGCAGTATGCGCAATTTTTATTTAGAGCAATGAACCCAGATTTGTATACTGATAAAATATGTATATTACAGGTGTGGGAAATTACATAAGATGGAAAGTTTCATTAAGTGCGATACTGAGGAATTCTCTTGGTTTTAGCATCTCTTGCATGAGGGATTTTTTTTTTTTTTTTTTTTAATTAGAATATTCTTTGTTTCACTTAGTATATTATTATAATAGCTATATTATATTATATATAATATTATATTAGCTCCGATCGGCTATGCTATAGTTGCTTTTGTTGTAGCGAATTTCGTGGGGCCTTGTGACCATTGATGTTAGATAACAGGTCCACGCTTGAGCAACCATCCATACAAGGTAGCTGTTGGACAAATCACAATTGCTCTTTAAATCGCACACCGCGCATCCTGTGACAGACGCGTCCTGAAGAAGTCACTTGTACGACGCTTTTTCACTTATAAAAGTATGTCGGCTACACCATTCTTCTTCTGTGATGAAGCATACAAATTTTCAAAATAAGGAAGCCATATTGTTTATTTAAGCTTCTCTAAGTGAATCTTTATATGAGCTCGTTAATAGCTGCAATCAGTCGAGAGAGAGAGTAGATTTAAAAAAAAAAAAAAAGTATATTTATAAATCCTTTATATACTCTTTACTGTTAAATGTATAAATGTATACCCAATAATAGACGTAAAATGTTATTTCATAAAATTTATATTACATAATTCGAAAAAGGCATATTTAATAAAATATTTAAAAATACAACTCGATAGTTAGATGGGCCTCCTAATATTAAAATGTGAAAACTAAATTTAAAATTTAAGCTCTCTATTACAAACCTTAAAAGAATTTATTTTTGTCTCAAATTGGGGATATCTTCATGATTGCTATCCTCCTTAATTATCAGTATTGTTGAAAATTTTGAGAGGGGACGTCCTGTCCCTAAGTTCACATTTCCATGACTGAGAGAAAAATATAGTCATGGAAATGACCTCTCAGAAAGTACAATGTAAGCCGAAACGTTGGCAAATAACTTTTTTTTTAAATACACTTTTTTTTAAAATTTGTATTTTACTTGGGATCTACCTTGACCGAACCCCAACTAAAATTATGTAATAATAATTTCTACGGTCAAAAAACTCTATGTATATCTTGGAAAAAGTATGGCAGAATTGGCATTTTATCACTGTCCGGAAAAAGCTTTTTGTGACATTTGTTACATCTAAAAGTTGGGCAATCAAGTGTAAATGCTGAGAGCCGAGTAAAAGACCCTTTTGATTCTTAGCCAGATCAGTCATGGGCGAAGCGATAAAATAAAATAATAAAATGTAAAAAAATAAATATATTTACAAATATAAATATTATATTAAATATTATAAATATACCAAATATGGTATCTAAGGATATATTTTAAAGAACATAAGTGAAGGACAATATGAGGTGTCAACGTAAGATAATTTTTTTTTTTTTTTTTTCATGTGATTTGTAGTTTTTAGGTGAATAAGGCTCAAAGAAAATTTGATCTTATTAGTTGAGGTTTAATAAATTTAATGATAAATTTGCTATGTATTTTTATTGAAAAAAAAATTTTAATATAATAAGGCCATTCCAACAGACCATAATGAAACTGTTTTTAACAATTTTTAGTGCCAAGGGAACAAATAAAAAACCTAACTGTCCCAGCCAGAACCTGGATCTCCTGCTATTCGGGCCGGTGAATTTACCAATTTTTAAAATTTACGTGGGATTAAATACCACAAAATTTAATATTTATAAAATTAAAATTTAAAAGTAAATAACGAGAGTCATTTAAACAGCCTGAAAATGTCAGCTCCTCCGAGCATAAGACGATATATTCGTCGGTCTCGGGGTTAGACTCTCGACACTAGTGCGGGGAATACCACAAAAAAAAAATATTTATAAAAATAATTTTATTTTGTGAAAAGAGAAAAACATTTCAGTTCCCGCGGGGCTATTAAACTTAATGTATCAGTAAAAACCTCCATTTCTATCTGTTAAAGTCCGCCCTATTTTTTCTAAGAAGTTTCATGGGAAATTGGAAGAAAGACGATGGCTGTAACTTGCCCATGGTTCATGGTGACATTAAAACTTGTTTAAATCTCGCAGGGTATATCTTTCTTCTTTAGTTAAAGCTTTCTTGCTTTGACCACTCCAGCCTACCTTAGAAAAAATCATCCAGGAAGCGCAAGTTCACCGGGACGAAAAAACGAAAGAAATGTTCTGTGAAAAGGTTATATTACTATATTGTACATTTAAAGAATAAACCTGATGGAGCAAAGAAAAAAAAAGAGCAAAATCAGACAAATAGTGGTGGTGAATTACCAGTATTGTCCAGTAAAAAATGTTTTATTTTTCTATTTAACAGGTGTAACATATATTTTAGAGTAATGAACTCAACACAAGTGTGTTTATTGATTAAAAACATTTTTTTACAAGTTACACAGCAAAATGTAACTTGTAAACATCCGATTTGGCGCCATCGCTTCTCCTGTTTACCATATTTCATTTATCGTTGTATTATTGGCTTCAGTGCTTATTTGCAATATGAAAAACATAACATTTTCTGTTTACATAAGCTTCTACGATGGGTACCATAGGCTTTCTCAAGAAATGTTCATAAATACTCAATTGTACTTTCACTAGGTAACTAGGTATATGTTAGATTGGTATATGTTCCTGGGTATAAAGTTACTAGGTTTAATTTTATTACTAGATATAAGTTACTAGGTTTACTAGGTACTATTTTTTTTTATTGTTACTAGGCTACTGGGCATTATGTTACTAGGTATAATTACTAAATGTATTTTACTATGATACTAGGTTACGGTTTTTGATCGTAAAGATTATTTTTTCCCCTCTTGGCGTGTGAACAATATCGGTCATCAACGGACGGTAGAGATTATTTGTAGATGTTTTTTCGTTGGGGTTTGGCAGATCCAAAAAAAAAACAAATAAATGTAGGACGGATAATTAAAAAAATACTCATTTTTTAAATTGTATTTTTTTGGATCTAGAGAGCTTTCGCATTTGGTGTGATGGCTTCTTCAAGTGACAAATACGGTGTCCGCTACTCCTCAAAAGCGACTTCTTCCATTTGGACATGCGTACTGCACTCTGGATATGCGATATCCGACGCGGGCAGAGACGCGGGAGGCGAGAGTAGTGCAGTCGCCTGCGGTCAATGTGTCAAGGTAGCGTGCACCGCGACCTCCCCACTGCTGAAATAGTACCTTCTCTACTGCTTCTGCAATCCCAGTCTGACATTCCCGCTGTGTGTTCCAAATACGACAAAGTTACTATTCCGAGTAAAAGGAGAGAGTATTAGATTACCTTTTTATTAGATGAATTTAGGTTGGGGTTCGGTCAAGGTAGATCCAAAAAAAAAAAAAAAAATACAAATTTTTAAGTTCGCTTTCCACTTAGTCATAGAAATGTGAACTTAGGAACAGGACGTCCCCTCTCGTCGGCAGATAATTTTTAAAAAATACACTTTTTTTTTTTTAATTTGTATTTTTTGGACCTACATTGACCGAACCCCAACCAAAAATCATCTAATAATAATATCTACGGTCAAAAAACTCTCCATTTGAGTATACCATTTTTTGTTTTTAAATAAAGTAGGTCAGGCGCGAGTTATTTAACCGCCATAGGGTGATTTACATTGTGTTATCGGCAGATATTTCTCAAAGGCATCGAATTATTCATGACGGTTTAGTGACGCTTCATTTTATATATCCCATGTCTCATCCTACTTAATAGCAACTAAAATTATACTCCTTCAAACTTAATTATAAATAATCATTTTGAACGAGTTTATTTTATCTTCCCCAACGTATGGGTGTATAAGGAATTATTTTTGATTTAGATTATCGATATATTCTTTTCGAATACATTTTTGTACTTTTTCTATAAAAATTCAGTTTGATCTCATCTATTCTCTCAATTCGTTATAAGCCAATAATGCTCATAGTTTAAATTTCAAAAATATCTTCGATATTCTTAAAAACTGGGTCTGTTGAAGAGAATGAAGATGTGTGTTTGTGTATATGTGTCTATACATATGTGTGTGTGTGTGTGTGTGTGTGTGTGTGTGTGTGTGTGTGCGTGTGTGTGTGCGTGTGTGTGTGTGTGTGCGTGTGCGTGTGAGACAATTAAAGACGCCTATTCTTGGTCTGGGAGGGGAAAGTGGGAAAAGTGGGAAAATTACTCTACATTCATAGTTTCATTCTTAAATATCTGGAATTTAACGGATGTTTAGAGAAAATTTAATACACGATATATAGCATTAGCACTATTAATAGGCATACTATTATGATTATTATCAATATTCATTATCACGTTTTACTTCAATCCTTTTCCACTCGTTAGCCAAATGAAATTAATTTCCATCCAACTATCCAACCATCCTTAACCACTAAACCACTCCACCATCTAACAACTCAACCATCCAATCATCCCTAACCACTTAACCATCCAACCATCTAACCACTCAACCATCCCTAACCACTAACTATCCAACTATCCCTAACCACTCAACCATCCGACCACTCATACACTTAACCATCCCTAACCACTAACTATCCAACCACTCAACCAACCCTAACCACTCAACCATCTAACCATCCAACCATCCTACAATCCCTAAACACTCAACCATCCAACCACCCAACCAAAAGACCACTCAACAATCCAACGACTCAACCATCCAACCATCCCTAACCACTCTACCATCCCTAACCACTCTACCATCCACCACTCAACTAACCAACCATCCAACCACTCAACCATCCCTAACCACTCAACCACCCAACCATCCAACCACTCAACCATCCCTAACCACTCAATCATTCCTAACCACTCAACTATCAAACCACCAAACCATCCAACCACTCACACACTCTACCATCTAACCATACAATCAACAACCACTCAACCATCCAACACTGAACCAATCATACACTCAACCATCGCTAACCACTCAACCATCCAACCACTCAACCGGTCATACACTCAACCATCCAACCATCCCTAACTATCCAACCACCCCTAACCACTCAACCATCCAACCATCAAACCACTCAACCATCCGAACATCTAACCATCCAACCATTCTAACATCCCTGACCACCAACCATCAAACCATCCAACCAACAACCACTCAACCATCCAGCCATCCCTAACCACTAAACCAACTAACCACTCAACTATCCAACCATTCAACAACTCAACATCCAACCATTCAACCACCCCACTCAACTTCTCAACCATCCCTAACCACTCAACCATCCAATCATCCCTAACCACTCAACCGTCCAACAACTCCACCATCCAACCACTCAACTTCTCAACCACTCAACCATCCAGCCATCACTAACCATCCCTAACTACCCAACCATCCAACCACTCAACCATCCCTAACCACTCTGCCATCCAACCACTCAACAATCCAACCACTCAACCGGTCAAACACTCAACCATCCAACCACTCAACCGGTCATACACTCACTATCCAGCCATCCCTAACCACACAACCGTCCAACAACTCAACTATCCAACCACTAAACTTCTCAACCACTCAACCATCCGACCATTCAAACATCCCTAACCACCCAAACATCCAACCACTCAACCATCCCTAACCATTCAGCCATCCAACCACTCAACAATCCAACCACTCAACCATCTAACCATCCAACCACAAACCGGTCATACACTCAACCATCCAACCACTCAACCGGTCATACACTCACCATCCAGCTATCCCTAACCACTCAACCGTCCAAAAACTCCACTATCCAACCACTAAACTTCTCAACCACTCAACCATCCAACCACCCCTAACTACTCTGCCATCCAACCACTCAACCATCCCTAACCGTCTCTAACCACTCATACACTCAACCATCCAGCCATCCCTAACCATCCCTAACAACCCAACCATCCAACCACTCAACCATCCCTAACCATTCAGCCATCCAACCACTCAACCATCTATCCATCCTACCATCCCTAAACACTCAACCATCCAACCACCCAACCATTAAACCATTGAACCATCCAACCACTCAACCATACAACCATCCCTAACCACTCTACCATTCACCACTTAATTGACCAACCATCCAACCACCCAACCAATCATACACTCAACCATACAACTACTCAACCATCCAACCATCCAAACCACTCAACCATTCCTAACCACTCAACCATCAAAACACCCAACCACTCACACACTCTACCACTCAACTATCTAACCATTCAACCAACAACCACTCAACCAATCATACACTCAACCATCCAACCTCCCAACCACTCAACCATCCAACCATCCCTAACCATCCCTTACCATCCAACCATCCCTAACCATCCAACCATCCCTAACCATCCAACCATCCCTAACCATCCAACCATCCCTAACCATCCAACCATCCCTAACCACTCAACCACCCAACCATCCAATCGTCTAACCATCCATCTATTCTAACATCCCTAACCACTCTACCATCCACCACTCAACTAACCAACCATCCCTAACTACTCAACCACCCAACCATCAAACCACTCAACCATCCCTAACAACTCAACCATCGCCTACCACTCAACCATCCAACCACCCAACCACTCAACCGGTCATACACTCAACCATCCAACCATCCCTAACTATCCAACCACACCTAACCACTCAACCATCCCACCATCAAACCACTCAACCATCCGAACATCTAACCATCCAACCATTCTAACATCCCTAACCACCAACCATCAAACCATCCAACCAACAACCACTCAACCATCCAGCCATCCCTAACCACTAAACCGACCAACCCCTCAACTATCCAACCATTCAACAACTCAACCATCCAACCATTCAACCACCCCACTATCCAACCACTCAACCTTGCAGCCACTCAACTATAAAACCATCCAACCACTCAACTTCTCAACCATCCCTAACCATCCCTAACCACTCAACCGTCCCACAACTCCACCATCCAACCACTCAACTTCTCAACCACTCAACCATCCAGCCATCACTAACCATCTTTAACTACCCAACCATCCAACCACTAAACCATCCCTAACCACTCTGCCATCCAACACTCAACAATCCAACCACTCAACCATCTAACCATCCAACCACTCAACCGGTCAAACACTCAACCATCCAACCACTCAACCGGTCATACACTCACCATCCAGCCATCCCTAACCACTCAACCGTCCAACAACTCCACTATCCAACCACTAAACTTCTCAACCACTCAACCATCCAACCATCCCTAACTACTCTACCATCCAACCACTCAACCATCCCTAACCATCTCTAACCACTCATACACTCAACCATCCAGCCATCCCTAACCATCCCTAACTACCCAACCATCCAACCACTCAACCATCCCTAAACATTCAGCCATCCAACCACTCAACCATCTAACCATCCTACCATCCCTAAACACTCAACCATTCAACCACCCAACCATTAAACCATTCAACCATCCAACCACTCAACCGGTCATACACTCACCATCCAGCCATCCCTAACCACTCAACCGTCCAACAACTCCACTATCCAACCACTAAACTTCTCAACCACTCAACCATCCAACCATCCTCCACTCCTCTGCCATCCAACCACTCAACCATCCCTAACCATCTCTAACCACTCATACACTCAACCATCCAGCCATCCGTAACCATCCCTAACAACCCAACCATCCAACCACTCAACCATCCCTAACCATTTAGCCATCCAACCACGCAACCATCCAACCACTCAACCATCTAACCATCCTACCATCCCTAAACACTCAACCATCCAACCACCCAACCATTAAACCATTCAAACATACAACTACTCAACCACTCAACCATACAACCATCCCTAACCATTCTACCATTCACCACTCAATCGACCAACCATCCAACCACCAAACCACACAACCAATCATACACTCAACCATACAACTACTCAACCATCCCTAACCACTCAACCATTCCAAACCACTCAACCATCAAACCACCCAACCACTCACACACTCTACCACTCGACTATCTAACCATACAACCAACAACCACTCAACCAATCATACTCTCAACCATCCAACCTCCCAACGGCTCAACCATCCAACCATTCAACCATTCCTAACCATCCAACCATCCCTATACATCCAACCATCCCTAACCACCAACCATCAAACCAAATCATCACCCCTTCCAACCATCCCTAACTACTTAACCATCCTAACAACAACCACTCAACCATCCCTAACCTCTCAACCATCCAACCATCCAACCATTCAAACATCCCTAACCACTCAACCACCGAACCATCCAACCATCCCTAACCACTCAACCACCCAACCATCCCTAACCACTCAATTATTCAACCATCCAACCGCTTAACCACTCAACCATACCTAACTATCCCTAACCACTCTACCATCCACCACTCAACTGACCAACCATCCAACCACCCAACCACACAACCAATCATACACTCAACCATACAACAACTCAACCACCCAACCACCCCTAACCACTCAAACATCCAACCGCTAAACTATCCTGCCACTCAAGTATCCAACCATCTAACCACTCAACAATCTTATCACGCAACTATCCAACCATCCAACCATTCAACCATCTAGCCACAAACCATCCCTGACCATCCCTAACCACTAACTATCCAACCATCAAACCAAATCATCAAACCATCTAACTATCCCTAACCACTCAACCATAAAACCACTCCACCATCCAATTAACAACCACTCAACCATCCGACCACTCATACACTTAACCAACCCTAACCATCCCTAATTACTAACTATCCAACCATCAAACCAAATAATCAAACCATCCAACCACTCAACCATCTAACCATCCAACCATCCTATCATCCCTAAACACTCAACCATCCACCCACCCAACCATTAAACCACTCAACCATCCTACCATCCCTAACAACTGACCATCCACCACTCAACTGACCAACCACTCAACCATCCCTAACCACTCAACCACCCAACCATCCAACCACTCAACCATCCCTAACCACTCAACCATTCCTTTTATTTTTATTCTTATGATATTGTATTTCAACAGCCTGGAAGATGGCTTACAATGTAAGTCGAAACGTTGGCAGATAATTTGAAAAATACAATTTTTTTTTAAATTGGAATTTTTTTTGGAGGTTTACCTTGACCAAACTCCAGCAAAAAAATCTAATAATTTATCAGTATTTTTTTTTTGTGGTATTTAATCCCACGTAAATTTTACTAAGTTTTAGTGCAAGGGAACATAATAAAAAATCTAACTGTCCCAGCCAGGACTCGAACCTAGATCTCCTGTTATCCGGGCTAGTGCATTTACCAATTATGCTACCGGTACCAGTCTGAAAAGTTATTAAATTCCCCGCACTTGTGTCGAAAGCCCAACCTCCGAGACCGACGAATATATCGTTTTTTGCTCGGAGGAGCTGACGTTGTCATGCTGTATAAATGACTCTCGTTATTTACTTTTTTTTTTCTTTTTAATTTTAATTTTATAAAAATTATTTTTTGTGGTATTTAACCCCACGTAAATTTTACTAATTCTTAGTGCAAGGGAACAGAATAAAAAATCTAACTGGCTGTCCTGGCTGGGACAGTTAGATTTTTTATTCTGTTCCCTTGCACTAAAAATTACTAATAATTTATCCCTTTATGTATCTTCCACAATCTAGTCTTTTCTCTTCTGCTTATTCGTGAAGATTACCAGAAAACCTTTTCTTCTTTTTCAATGTTTACACTACTTCTATTACTCGTTAAGCATTGGACAGCCAAGTCAAAGTCAAATATGTCATCAATAGATCTAATATATCTCGTGATGTCTTCAATGTATCATTTTTCTATGTATCTGCACTGCCAAGCCACTTCCTCGCCGACGTAAAAATTCCGTTCGAGAAAAGCCAAGAGTAGGGAGTAGGGTGTTTTGCATCGGTGATTCCTTTCCGAAGGACCCTGAAAGATTGACGGGACCTTTATTCAGGCTTTCTGGCTTTTCTTAGAATGTACTTCAAATATTTGTAGAGCGACACAAATAGAACTTGATCTTGGATTCCTTGCCTGTTTGCAGAACATTAGGTATGCATTTTCACCTTCTTAGTTCCCCCGAATAATACTCTCTCTTTAAAGGTGAATAAATCTGGCTTATGGCATAAACTATGTCATTAGAGGTAAGTGAAATTGTAAGTAGCTGTTTAACTAAAAAAATTCGCTACATATCAATCATACTTAAATATGGATCCCTTTTCCGTCTTTCAGGGACAAAGCAAATCATTCGGTCTGTTTCAAAAGGGTATTATTGCGGATAAGTAATTTTTGGAACTGGGAAAAATGTTTGATAGGTTTATTTTGAAGGAGGGCTAATGGTTATTCAGAATTTTTCAGAAAAAAAAAACAAAAAAAAACTCTCCATTTGAACAATTAAGAGAAAAATAAGGATAAGACATCATGATGTAGGATGGATGAAAGTAACTATGACCAAGACAAGAAAGGAAGGGTGATAATGACATGAAGGCACGCATACCTTTGGCTTCATACATGACTTTATTTCTTTAAAGTTAAAAAAAAATGTTTACATAAGTTAACTCTAACTTAATAACTCTTTTTAAGAAACACTTCTAATAAAAGTCGGTCTTCAGATTTTATGAGATACTTTAGGGAACTCCAGTGAGTTTTGGCAGAAGGCGATGAAGCTATCTCGCTAAACAAGTAAAGAAAATATATCTTTGCTAGATTTGGGATATTTTATGCTTGAATTAATATCTATATCTCTACCCAGCAACAGAAATAACACAACAAAGAAATAGTACAAGGTTATAGCAGTGTTGAAGGATGGTTAGGCTCCTGGGGATAGGTGGCATTACTCATGAGTTTCTCAAATGTTTCAATACTCCATTGTTATATAATCAAATTAATCTTAATAATAAAATTTTGTTGCGGAGGACATTTTTCCAACTTAGTAAGGTGTGATTAGAAAGCTTTTACATAAAGGACGAATTAAAACATACCCCCTTAACTACCGAGGAAAATAAATTATAATCAGAAAAACAGTTTGGATTCCGTGAGTCAAAGGAATTGCTGAAAATGTATAATTGTATTGTACTCAATAATTCTCAACTCTATATTAAGAAAAACTGGAAATAAATATAAGCAATAACCGAGAATTTCTCGAGAACTTTTGACACATTTAATTGTAACTTTTTAAAAAATAAACTTCATGAGAATTAGTACTAAAATTATTAATACCATAAGAAGCCAGTGGTGAAATTTTAGTATGAAGCTTGATGTTAACGGTGAAGTATCAAAGGAAATTGATATAACTGAGGAGGGGGGGGGACGATCTAAAGTGTTAGTTTCAAAGTCCTCTTTTGTTTAAACAGCAGACCGCTTATATATTTGGGGTACAAGGGATCTGAAATATGAGATGAAATGGACTCAATTTTTTATAAACATTTACCATCTTCCTTCTCACACCCCTGACCATTTGATCCGCCACCATTTAACGCTACTTAAAGGGGAAGTGTTTAAAATAAAATTAAGAATTTTCTTTTATTTCATGAACATGTCAAATGTTAAGCTATACCTTGGAAAACAACAGGCAAGACGGTTATTGGAACTCTAACTAAAATTGCAGCTGGTTAGGATTGGTTCCTTTTATTTTGTTAAAAGTGTACCTAATTCGGGGACGGAAAGGAATTTTTTTTTGAGGACCAGATAGAAAAAATTTAGGAAGAATTGTTTGAGTCTTGGTAGGGATATGGGTAGAGAGTGCAATCCTTACTACATGTTCGTTTCTTCTTTGGAATTACATAACACCTTTTTTTTATGGGTAATTGCTACAAGGAAATGGAGGCTAATATAAACTCTGGCTTTAAAATATAACTGTATTATGGTTTGATCCCCATGGGGAATGTTATGCTGTTGACATCCAATGAACCCATTTGCAACACTAATGGTTGTTTCTGTGTACCATTCCATAAAACGAGAATATTTCACTAATTACATACTTGCATAAACTGCCCTAGACCCTTTTATTTGCACTGAGGCGCTGGAGAAAAAAATTATTTATCTTTTATTTAAAGGGAACATAATAAAATATCTAACTGCCCCAGCCGGGACACGAACCTGGATCTCCTGCTAACCGGGCCAATGCATTTTCCAGGACAAGTCTGATAAGTTATTAAATAGAGATCCAGGTTGAGTCCTGGCTGGGACAGTTAGATTTTTATTTTGTTCCCTTGCACTGAAAATTGTTAAATTTACGTGGGATTAAATACCACAAAAAAATAATATTTATAAAATTATGTATCATGTATTTCCATAGCTTTATAATAATTATCAACAGTAGATACTCTATTAATTTTTTTAAGATATCCTATAAATTATTGTGCTATGTACCTGCCGATATTATATATAATATGAATTATTTAACGTATCGTTAAAAGGAGAGAAATGACAAAAATAAAATGTACTTGTTTTAAATTTGTATTTAAATCAGTGTCAAAAATGTATCATTTTCTAATATCGAATAATCATAGATTAAGTCAATAGTTTTGTTTAATTCTCAATTTGATTCAGCAAAATATTGTATCTTTTATTTATTGCAATAGTACAAAATATTAACATTTTACGTTCGGCTAAGTTTTATTTTCACGTTTTCATAAAATTAGAATAT
>KZ808598.1:13383-26227 GCA_000696205.2 Oncopeltus fasciatus | reverse complement strand
TATATATATAAAGATTTCAATATTTTCAAGTACATAAGGTAGACCTAAATAATACTCTTTATAAGTCCCGCCTTGGGCAAATAATGCATATTATATGGATATGGGATTTTTATATTATATATTACGTGAATTATATATAAAACTAGAATTTATAAGAAATTTTAATTTTCTATTGGATCATTGAAAATTAAACGAAATTTATCATAAGCCTTTTGTGATATTTCGAACGAAAAATACCTGTTTGGATAAAACGTTCTAATTTCCTAATTTCTTTGAACCTATGAACAGGAAATGAAAGTAAGGTTATAATCAGTTGTTTGAGTTTGAATAATGAAATGGAAGGAGGGGGGGGGGGGGATTCGATGAACTTATCTCTATCCTTGAGGAAATGACTCCTACACACTCTCGTGGTTATCGTGTCTTTTGCGTCAAGACGTGGGGAACGTTGAAGAGTGCACTTGCAACAAACGTTACAACAAAGCTGAGAGGTACATTGGTGTCGCTTGCGAGAGCAGTGCTCACCCAGACAAACGTATTGGTCTCAGTGAAAATCCCAAATTAAATCTGATAAATTTTCCATTAAATTAAATTTTAAAATTAAATTTGCTCCTGGCAAATACCTTCCTCCGAAAAGTTGAACTTATACACAGTATGTCGTGCAAGAAATGCACAGAATAAGCGAATTTATCTGCATCTAACAAATTCTGGATATTTTGGCTTAAAATTTAAATTGTGTGTATCTCAAACTCTAAAATTGATCACGATTAGTTGAGCTTAGAAAATAACTATCTCCTGAAATGTTCGTCTGTGCTGAATACAAAACGTTTTCTGTTCATGATTGTTTCGAGTGCTTGGTCTTACAAACGAATAGATTTTTATACTATTTTTTCTTGTGCAATCTTAATACCATATACCTGGTGCTAACACCAGGTATTATTATATGCATAACATTTACTTCTTTAAGTTAAAGTTATATCTTTATCAATGATATATTATAAAGTTTAATTAAAACTATATAAACTTAAATTTCTCGATCAGAGAGATAAGTAAAAAAATTATATTTAAACGAATTATTTTTTAATCCACTACAGTTATTAAATGTCATAAACAAATCGGATATTCATTTATAGTGTTTACGAGTGGCTTAATAGAAAAAGTGTGATCATGGATAATTTTAGAGCGCATTCAAATTGTAAGTAATATATGAAAAAAAGTGGGGACAAATAAATATTAAATACCATGTGACTGACTTAAATGAGTTTCACTATGGCACTATCATCTCACAAACCTAATTTCTCTCATAATCTCCCGCACTTGGGAAAATATATTTAAAACCAGGCCGAAAAGAAACCTACCTAGAAGTTCTTTAATGTTTGAATTCGTTAATCCTTTTGCCGAAACCCTACTAAGTTTGCCAGTAAGCAAACTTGCCTTTGCCTACCTCATTACGTCTGTGATCTAACAAACAACGTAAAAATAAAAACAGGAAACTAAAAAAAACTCTTATTATTATTTTTACCCCCTCCTCTTCTGCTAGCATTTAGGGTGGTAGTTGGGGTGGCAACTATCTACTGGTATCCAGCCTTCAAACCTACTAAAACCACTTTAAGCTTTCTTCTATAATATTCGTTCTATATATCTTTAAAATTTTATGGAATATATATTTTTGAAAGTTAGATGTAACATTGCTGCTCTCTGAATACTTTTGGTCCCCTCTTTACTTTAGACCAACCGTTAAAAAAATCATCTAACAGTTTAGGGGAAAATGCTCAAATGATGATTATGATTTTTATTATATGTTTATACACACACACATAAATTACCTATTTTTCAGCAAAACTAACACTCCATACAATTAGATCGTAAAAGCTAAACTTACTGATTGGAGATAATTAATAATTTATTCAAAAGGAGAGTTTGTTGACCGTAGATATTATTCTAAGATGATTTTAGTTGGGGTTCACATTTCCATGACTGAAGAGGAAATGTGAACTTAGGGACAGGACGTCCTCTCTCATCTTCATGATAGCCGCGAAGATGACTTACAATGTAAGCCGAAACGTTGGCAGATAATCCTTTATTAAAAAATACATTTTTTAAATTTGTGTTTTTTGGATCAACGTTGACCGAACCCCAACTAAAATCATCTTATGATTAATAATTTATTGATTCATAAATGTTTGAGTGCCTATATATATATATATATANCCTGAAGAAGCCATCACATGATGTGCGAAAGCTCGGCATATATATATAATATATATTAGTTTTGTTTTTTTTAACGGACCATATTTTTGGCATTTACAACTACTAATTTTTCAAAAGCCGCGTCATGTTACTAACGTCAACAGCTTGATTTCCCCACGGGAGATTTTCTAAAACTAGAACAAAGCGAATACAGATAAAAGCAACAGGAAATTGTGTAAAGTTGGGTTAATAAAAGAAAAGAGAGAGTCGGAACATTTATAAAAAGGAGAAGTAAAACTCTTCTCTGTCAGTTTGGCTTATTAGCCCGCCAAATGTAAAACCTTTGATTTGAAAAAAATTTCCTTTCCCCCCTGCCCCAATTTAACTTTGTGTCTCTTCAAAGAGCTTGTAATTCGAAACTCACCCCCAAATTCAAGACTCTGAGGCGCGCGTTATTAAACTAATCAGGTTCTTCAAGACAGTGTATATTAAATATTTTGACTTCAACTATGAATTTAATACATAACTTATGTCCAAAAAATTATTTGAATAATGATATATAATAATAATAATAATTTAAAGCTTCCACGATCTCTAGAAATATTCATTGATTCTTCTTCAAGGTTTGACCATGTTTCTGCCAAGCTTTACCAAGTCATGTGATTGCTTCTTTAGCTCTGAATAGAGAAGTTTCAATTTTTTTTTTTTTTTTTTTTTTTGGGGGGTTAGGGATTTACCTTTTAAAAAATTTTTTCAATGATTTACTTTTCCAAAAAAAAAAAAAAAAAAATTCGACTTCAAATTTCACTGAAATATTATGCAGCTATTTACTCCGTTAAGGATTGTAAATACTTTGTAAGTAGTCATCAAACGGTACTACTTGGCAGTCTTTAAAAAAAACAAATAATGATATATCTACACACATGCACACAAACAACGTAGTTACCAAAGCATAGAGACTTTAGCTAAAAGCAAGTACCATTTGCTTAAAAAACATTGGAATGTAAAAAATTCGAAATTCGAAAAAGCCGATTGTTTTTATTTTTGCTATACTTATTGTAAAGTTAATATACCAAGAGTTATAAAGTTCTAACATTACCACAACTTTTGATAAACAATAAATTTTAAACAAGATGATATATAAATTCAATGATAAATTATACACCTTAGATTATTTATAGTTGATTAATATAATGTAAAAGAAAATGCCCTCTCAAATATGTCTCTCACTGCATAATTTTACTCAAATAAATTTTCTTTCTATTATTGTGTTAATTCAGAATATGAAATAAAAAAACATATAATTTTCAATAGTTCACAAAACTTTTATATTTTCTTGTTATTCTATTTCTTAAGAACCTTTACTTCCAGCCTGATTTTGTCTGGACACTATACAGCTTTTTATCGTAATATTTATATTTCTAAATTAATAGTGATCTGACAAATGGTGCTCCATTTACTGCATTCACAATAACATCAATTTTAATAATAATAGTGCTATTTAATAATACCGATATTACTATTGATATCCTCATTTCCATAGAAAAGTGTATGGTTCATTGGCGAAGGACATTTGGTCTAAAAAAATTTATATTTAAATACCTTGAAACTAATAATAATTCAACTCAAAAGTTAATATGTTCTTAAATAAACAATTAAGTTAACTCTAATTCTGTATAAAATGGTTTTTAAATTAAATTTTTTAAATAACAAATTAAATATATTTTTAGAAAACTTATTAAAGGTAAAACAATTAAAGGTGACTTTATCTTGAAATAAGGATATCTAAAATGGTAGTACTTTAGTTATTGATAAATCTAAAGACTTTGAGTGTTCCCTCTTTATGGGATAAAAAAATAATTCCAAGGAGAAATGGACGCCCCTCCCCTCCCCCGCGATATTGTACAGACGTGTACGGCGAGGACACGACTACCGCGCAGCAGTGTGTCGAATGGAAAGGACAATTCTGAAAATGAGAGTTTGATTCTCATCAGTCTGATGACCGGCCAGCCAGACACCGAGGTCGAACCTTAGATTAAGAGGGATTCGAGCCATCAGCCTTGGACTTGACAATGGGATATGATAACAACTTTTTGATGTTAGCGATTTAAGGGTACGACATTATGGATAATAACCCTACAAAGGAGAATTAAATAAGTTAAAATGTGAAGGCTGCAAAAAGATGACAGATTTAGTGATTTCAGTATCTTTTTTTTTAAGAACAAATTTTCCTTTTTTTTAGTCATATGTTAAGGAAAAAAAGTAACACGATTTCTAACTGCGGAAGAAAGATTTCCCTAAAATGGTGAAATTTAACAATATTCCTTTGCCACATTCGAATTCCGTTCGTTACTTTGCGTTCCATCTTGACTCACGACTTACATGGGGAGAACATACTAAAATTAAAAGACAAGAACTCAATCGGTGATATGGACTTCTATACAGACTCATGAATAAGAACTCGAATCTTACAATAGAAATCAAAGGTACGGAATCAAGACATAATTACGACCAATCTGGACACGCGGGATAGAAATCTGGGGTGCCGCCAAGCCTTCCAATATCCAAAGAATCCAGTCCTTTTAATCCAAACCCTTAGAATAGTTGCAAATGCTCCCTATTACGTATCCAATTCTTCCCTTCACCTTTTTCCCTTTTGTTCAGGATCTAATTTCTTCTCGCTTCACCCTTTACCACAGTAAACTGCCATTTCATCCTAATCCACTTGTACAGACCATGTCTTCCAACTCCAACCCCTACTACCCTCCCCGTCGACTCAAACGAAGATGGCCCCGCGACCTCCTGGGGACATAGCCTGTAAATAATTTGAGAGTGGTGTCATTGGTCACCTTCTCTCCTAAGGTGATTGACATTGAATGTCATTTTTAATTTCATTCTAATCAAATTACAAAATGTTTTGTTTAACAGAATGTAATAAATAAATAAAAGTTTATAAAAAAAAATTACTATAAATAAAACTTAAAAATACAAAACAAAAACTCTCTAAAATAATTAGGATTACATCTTCTCTATTGCTTTTGTTGGTTTGAGTTTTAAAGGCGCTCTACAGCGATGGTTATCAGCGACTGAAAATGTTTATGATGCAGGGGAAAAGAATAAAAGAAAAAACACACCTGGGCAAATCCGACCTCAGTAGGATACCCCGCGATAATACCTGCCAAAAGCGCCAGGTCTGCCTCATAAGGCCCACATTCGGTGGCTGGCTATCTGGGCCCGGGAATGAGTGTGTGCTCGGTGAGGACAGGCCGTCCACACCCTCCAAGACAATTATATTTCTCATCATCAAGTTTTGTCTTCATAAACTTGCTCGTATTAGTTTTATTAATATTTTTTTTAAATACTCATTTATTTTATTAGTTATTACATAACATTAATGATAAGATGCGTTTTCAATAGACTTGTCTTAGTTTAAATACTAAACTTTAAACATTTTAAATCTAGGGCATCGACTGAAATAAAGCTTATCCTAAAGTTCTGAAGCAACTCAAGCCAACTGCCATCAGTTCACACTGAAAATGCTCCACTGAAATCTTTCCAGTCACAAGAATTGTTCAACAAAACCATATTGCAAGCCTTGTACATAATTACTTTGTTGCTTTGGACAACTATGTATTTGCACGCGATGCTTTACATATCTAAGTAATCAGGTGCAAGATACCTGCTGTTGGTTGATTGTGTCCGTCGTCCGGCGAGACAATACACTCACTCCTACATCACCATATATATGCAAGCGATACACGAAAGGCCTCAAAGGTCAATAATATCTTTGTTGAAAGAGAATAAAAGTAATAATTTATCGAAATATGGATATGCCCACACCGATGTCCCCTCACATTGTGTAAGTGCGTGACAGTTTTCTTTTTCCATCTTTAAATAACTTCGCATATTTCACATTGATTCCAACCGGGTTTCTATTGGAACATGATGAATGGCTAGAAGGGAATTAGAAATAGAGAAGACCTTTTTTTTTTTCATTAACATCATCAGTGATATATATATACTACTATGATAGTATGATAGAAATATGAAATTTCGGCCTCATCAATTGAATATATGAGCGAAAAATACACACATAAATACACAAAAACACGCATATACATACATATATATATATATATAGCTCCATTTACTGCATTCACAATAACATNGCCGAATACATGTGTTCAATGTCACTGTTTGTATTCAACTGCTTGTCTTCAACAGAAGATGGTTTGCAGAAATCAATGAAAACGGATAATAGAAGGTATGATAGTTCTATATTCATTGGTAGTTATTTGTAGTTCAAGCCTTCTTCAGGGATGACGATATGGCAGGAAGTGCATTGCAAATCGAGCATAAATAAAGGCATAGGGTACAAGATACTCTTTACCTTTATTGTCCTGGATTGCTAGACTTCCCTGCCAAGAACATAATCCCTGAGGATGGCTTACATTACAAGCCGAAACGGTTACGTTAAAGAATACATTTTCGCCAATTATTTTATACAGAACTTTTTTTTTTATATACTCCTTTCTAACCGAATCTCGGCTATTAATGTATATATATACTAATACTTTATATTCATATAAATTATTGAAAAATAGAACTTGTTCAAAGTATTTGAGCTACAGCACTATTCCAAACTAAAAAAAAACAAAAAAAAAAAAAACAACGCAACAGGCCTTATTGGCCCGAGGGAGGGGGGGGTATACATAAGGATGTATATTATTGACCCGCAGCACACTGGAGAAGGCATGTGGTCAGCTCAACAGTCTGGCCGCCTGTTTTTTTTTGTTGTTATTTTCCAATTCAATGAAGAATGATTCCCAATTTGGGCTGGGTGTTCCCTAGGAGCCTACCATGAATCCTCTGGGTCATTACAAACAGAAGCACAGAAAGAGAGAAAAAATGTATCACTTTGAGCTTAAACCTGGTACTTTTGGCTCAAGCGTCCAGTATCTAATAGCCAGACCGCCAAGGCCATTACACTCCAATTATAGTTTCAACTAATGATCCAGTGCGTTGATTAGTTAACATTTATTAATTTTTATTCAAAATATCAACGTAATAATTTGTTTTAAGTTTTATTGTAGTATTCACTACATAAATTTTAATAAATTTTATTTATATTGTTGCTATATTAAAATTGTTTATCTATTGTTTCAATTTTAATTGTTAATTTACTTTTTAAGTTATATAATTTATATTTCTGCTTTTAAAATGGTTTTGTATCTATATTTGTGTATGTCTGTGTGTTCGAATATAACTTATTGCACACCAAGTACTATATAACGTAATGTAAACAAGCACTAAAAAACGGAAAAACATTAAAAGAATGGATAACAGATTTAACCCTAGATAAACCCCAACAGTCAGGGCGTAATAACCATGATGTTGATCGCCCTATAACCTGATCCTAATCCTAATCNTATTTTCTTCATAAATCATCATATATCAGCTATCTTTTTAAAAAATCTTTCCCATATGCCCACAAGGTATTTATGAGCAAAACTAACATACACAACAGGATAAATGACACACACTCATAAATACTGGTTTTCAGCGAAATTACAGCATTATACACTAAATGACATGGAATTTAGACAGATAAGTTGGAGGAATATTGGATAATTTTTCTAGAAGTTAAAATGGGGAGTTTTGTTTGGTAATGCCACTAGAAGAAGGTTTCTAGAAGACAGACATAGTCTTAGTAACTCTTTTTTTTTTTTTTTTTTTTTTTTTTTCATAAAATAAATTAGTTCATATGTTATAAAATTTACTTAATATATAATATTTGTATGCGCAATATTTGAATGATACATCTGTTGCAGAACAATTACATCAAGACCTCCAAATACTCGATGGTCACATTCATCCCGCTCAACCTCTTCGAGCAGTTCCAGCGCCTGGCCAACTTCTACTTCCTCTGCCTCATGGTGCTGCAGATGATCAACGTCATCTCTTCCCTGACACCCATCACCACGGCCGTCCCGCTCATAGGAGTGCTCTGCCTCACCGCCATCAAAGACGCTTACGACGACTACGTAAGTGTGCACAGCCATCGCTTCCACAATCGCCCATGTACAAAGGAATGAGAAGAAGCGATTGGGGAATGCATGTGTGCACGACTCTCAGCTTTCAGATTATTATTTCTCGCCCCTTTCCTACAAATGATATAGTCGTTTGGAACAATTTTCTGAATAATTATAAGATTAATAAGAAATGTTCACGTAGGCTTCGACGGTGTCAGATGTATTTACCTTTTTTTCTTCCGGGTTGGACCGTGTCAAGTTGTTGATAGTTGCCGAGCTTTTCGCACATCATGTGATGGCTTCTTCAGGGCTGAGTAGAGAATGATAGCTTTTTTTTTCTCTCTCATTCTCTACTCAGCCCTGAAGAAGCCATCACATGATGTGCGAAAGCTCGGCAACTATCAACAACTTGACATGGTCCAACCCGGAAGAAGAAAAGGTAAATACATTAATAAGAAAGTTTACACAACTAACACCAATAGCTTCCATTCTAGTGTATAACCAATATTAAAAGGTGACTCCGTCTTTATGTCTATATTTTTTAATGACATCCATGGTGAGCAGTAGGTTGAATAAAAAGTGTAAGCAATTATGTATCGAGGCCTGACATTTGTGGTTAAATTAAAAATCACAAGCCTCGAGCTCTGGTGAGTTGTGAGCGAGAGTTTCCTTATTTTTACCCCCGCCCTCCTCGCGGAAGGGGTCGAATCCTCGGCCTGAGGCAGCTCTGCTATCGCAATTCCCTTAACATTTGTAACCTTCAAGATTGGTATCACATTAGGTTATTCCCTATACATAATCAAAATTGGGCACTAGCTAGTTAGTTTAGTTCCTAGTTAGTTATACCTATAACTAAATAACTCACTACTATAATAACTATAACTAAATAACTATAACTAACCCTTAGGTATAACTAATATAACTAACATAGTTATAACTTAGCATAGGTATAACTAATAACTCACCCATAGGTATAACTAACATAGATATAAGTGTGTTACACTATCATACCTTTTGTAATCCGTCTTCAATGGTTTCTGCAAACCATCTTCTGTTGGTGAGCGCTTTCGTTTTCACTGTAACACATGTATTCGGCCACGAGGATGGATAATGTCCGAAAGCGCTCGCCAACAGAAGATGGTTTGCAGAAACCAATGAAGACGGATTACAAAAGGTATGATAGTTCTATATTCATTGGTAGTTATAATAACCCTTTAGATTATTTACCTGTGTTACACTAGTTCAACTAGCTAACTAAATTTTGAAAATAATGAATTTAAAAAAAAAATTAATCTATCATAGATCTTGCACTACCATTAATTAATTTGGTATTAATCTTCTTCTCAAAAATATAAAACTTATTGTCTAATTATAATAAACCCTGCATAGTGCATTGGGTTGGTACAGAAATGCAACTACTATTTCCAGTTTTCATAATTTTTTTGAGGTAATAATAACCCTTATTATTAATAAGGGTATTAACAACCCTTTTAAAAAAATCCTCTATAATATTAAAATGATTATTGAAAAATATTGTTTATCAACTATTAAAATTGCTTTATTTAAATTACATTTTACCTAAAAACCACAATTAAAAAAAATTCTAATGATCTTTACAAATTGTAATTATTTTAACAAATCTAAACATGAATATATAACATTGAAATATTTGTCCAAAATATATATTCTTTAATCAACAAAATTACACAATTAGGAGATGAGATTAATCAAACTTTTGCTTTCAATAATTTAATAGCAAGTTCTCTGGTATAATTTTAATATAAAAATAACGTTCATCACACAGATGGAGCATAAACTGAGTAGATATTCCCATATTTTATTGAAAAATGGCCTCACAAGCTAGAGGAGAAAGGTAAAATATTGCTATGGTTAAGGCTGGCTCTTGACTGTCCGAGAAGGATCAGTGGAGAAGGACTCAAATACTCCAATTTTTTAATCAAAGATCCTTGCCATCGTGGAGGCCTCCGGCAGAACTTGGACCAAAGCTCTAAGGGTGTTCTATGATGGCATATAATTTGCATAAACTGACTGTCAAACTGGCAATAAAGTGTGTGAAGCATCAATGTAGTGTCATCAAAGGCAGTGGGGGTGGCTTAGTTTTTCATATGGAAGCTCTGGATGTCAGAGCATTGTTGAATCGAGGGTAACGAGGCGGACTCACGGACAGGAAAGATATTCTATCTCTGTTTCTCTTTCATCAGAGCAACCCTATAGCAGTTGCACTTCCAATTTTTAATAATTTAAATTTTGCACCGTGTTCTAATGGAGTACCACAACATTGAGTAATGAGTCACAGGTCTCGAGAACCTTCCTTCTCATTGTTTTATTAGCATTTAACCAATGAGGAATTTTTTTTTTCAATATTTCTGCTTTGGAGGCATGCATTAACCCACAATGGCTTTCAGCAATGGGCTGTCTGTAAATGGAATGCTATTCCCCCCTCTACGGTTCTAGTAGTATCATACCTACATTGAATTGTCCGAACAAACAAATCTTTATTATTACTGCTATTCTACTATTGACTTGAAAATCACTATTTTTTTTTTCTTGAAAACATACCTGTAAAGTGTTCTGAATGGTTCCAATTTTTCCTTCGAACAGCTGAGACCGTCTGGCAGCCACTCCAACATACATGTTTTAAGTATTGTTTGTGGATAATCGAAAACTTTCTGCCTAACAAAATCTATTTCTCCACACAAGTATCTTGGGTCATTTTTCATTTTGAAAAAATACAATTGACTATTTATGTCTCTTTGTCCTGTAAGCAGCTGTGTCATCCAGAAATCCGTTTTCAGCCAGGAGTATTCTGCATACTCCCACCACTTTTTTTCTCACACACTCACACCTCTATATCTCTCTCTATTTTTATCCTTATCAAGGATTGATCAATTTTTTATAATTCTTATTTTCAAAATTTCTAAATAACAAAGAATACTTTTCTTATAACAAAGAACTCCCTCAATTTAGGATCAATTTTTCAAATCTTATTGTTCGATTATAATTTTATGAGAAGAAGGACGGTATAGTAGTTGACCAAATTGAGTAATCAGCAGTATCTGTGTTATTGTTAATGTCATTAAAAAATTTTAAAAAGAATAATAGGTGTTAAATGAATTTTTTAATAATAATATTCTCTTTTTTTTTTTTTTTTTTAAGAAAATGTTTGAGAAAAACTTGGAAAATTGAGCTTCTCCCCCCCCCCCACTTACTATTTTCTCCTATTCAGCATAGAGCCAGCCTCAGAGACATCAACTTCATTGTTCTTTTTGGCTTTTGATATCAGTCATTTTCTTTTAAATTTGCTTGTAACCTATGGTCATTAAAGACTCTTTATCCATCTTCAACATGAAAAAGGAAATCTACTTAGTTATGCAACTCCTACATAATGGACATTTCATTTGTTCATATTTAATTGACTTCATTTACTCAGTTTAAAAAAAAATGTTTTTCATTGATTCATAAATTATTTTGTACCTATAAATTTACATTTTACAAGAATTCTTTATTCTTATTTTTCAGCAAAGACACATTAGTGACTCTCAAGTAAACAACAGGCGGGCCCTGGCTGTTCAAGATGGGAAACTCGTTGAAGGAAAGTGGTCAACTGTACGAGTTGGTGATGTGATTAGAATGGAATGTGACCAGTTTGTTGCTGCTGATGTTCTTTTGCTCAGCACCAGTGAACCCAACGGACTTTGCTTCATTGAAACTGCTGAACTTGACGGGTATGTTATTTCTTTTGGTTTAATTAACTCTTTTAAAATTTTAATTCAATTATAAAAGCTTTTATTAATTTCTGAACTTAATAGTAAATGCAAGATACAATTAACCGACATAGTTGAATTTAAGAGCTTTATATAAATACTTGTAGATCTTGTCGCTATCTATTAGATTCATTAAATGCTAACATTGATATCAAGAGTACTTTACTCAAAAGCTATGCAAACGTTTATATAAAATATGTATGTTCCATCTGTTTCTTATTCTACCTATATTCAAATTATGTTCATTTAATGCATAAATAAATAAATTCAATACAAAATTAATGGAGTGTTCTTTTTAAAAATAATTTTGGGAAGCTTTAATAAATTTTAAACAATTAATGCGAGGGAATAGAATAAAAAATCTATCTGTCCCAGCCAGGGATAGATTTTTTATTCTATTCTCTCACATTAATTGTTTAAAATTTACGTGGCATAATATACTACAACAAAATTAGTGTTATTTTGTAATATAATGTTATGTAATATTTTTAATAAATTGTTTCTTCCTTTCTCCCCATTTTGAAAATTCAAGTATAATTTCTTCATTAGATGTATCTCCTTCAGACAATGTCTATTAGAGAATTAAAATGTATTCTAAATACATATTGTATGTGATTGACGGGCTCAATTGATCATAAAGAGTTCTTTATTTGGAATAAATTCAATTTTTTTTTTTTCTCTTAGCAGATTTTTGGTGTTTTCCATGTTTGTATCATTACCGACTTTTATTATTTAAAAAAAATTAATTCTTCCTTTATTTTACTTAAGAGAGGTTAAAAACATAATCTGTTTAAAATATTATATTTGTGTGTATATATATATATATTTTTTTTTAAATTA